>CM048046.1:25637500-25772500 GCA_026259375.1 Verasper variegatus
CAGACGCTAAATTCTGTCCCTAACATCTGCTGGTGGTCACTAACATCTGATAACATCTGCTGGTGGTTGGTAACTTAAATTGTGCAGAAGACCTTCAAACATAAAAGAGACATTCTCTATCTTGTCCTACATTCTAAAGTAATATGTGAGACATGGTGGAAACAGCTGTTCCAGCTGTTGGTGCTGGTCTTCATGGTTCTGATAATCTGTGGACTCTCCTCCTCTCAGTGATTCAGCACTCATTAATATTTCACAGTGACAGCTTTGAGGGGGGAGGAGGGGGAGGAGGGGGAGGATACAGATGAATCTTTAATTGTTGCTTTTAAAACAGACGCAGAGATTAATGCAACGACTCCATGAAACTTTCAGAGGATCCATGAATAAATACAGAGCCTGCCGGGCGTTCGACATCCACTGACCATGTTCTTTGAGAGAGAGAGAGAGAGATGGTGTCAGTGGGTGTTGCACAACAGGAGAACCACATCTGGAGCAGGTAACATCAGTCCATTCTAATGGACCTGAGGAAACATCTGGAGCAGGTAACATCAGTCCGTTCCAATGATACAGAGGAAACATCTGGAGCAGGTAACATCAGTCCGTTCTAATGGACCTGAGGAAACATCTGGAGCAGGTAACATCGGTCTGCAGGGAGGCAGGTTCTCCAGTGGTCGTTTGGTTTGACATAGAACCATCATTGAACAGCCTCCTCTTGGTTCAGAACCCAGTGATATTTAAAGAAACCTGATGACTACATACACGGTCACTGAAGAACCTGACTCCACTTCATATTGAATTGGAAAATGTTCTGTGATGTATGTGGTTCCACGGAGAACATCATACATCACAGGAACCTTCTGTGTGCCAGGCTGTGCTTTGTGTTTGTCCTTGTTGAAGGAGGAGAAGTGTCTCAGCATGAGTCGACCTCCAAACAGACACACAACTCAATTGACTGTCTGCTGATTCGTACAATTGACCTGCTGTGTGTGTGTGTGTGTGTGTGGTCTGTGACCAATTAAAGGGTTAATTATCACCCAAACAACAAGTGATTCTTCTGAAAGTGGACGATTATTCACGTCTGATCTCAGCTGCAGGACGGAGCAGCCCAGGGGGGTCGCTGGTGGTCGAGCATCAAGCCGCCGGTGTCGGCAGCGGTGATGGAGTCCAGTGACCTGAGTGTTTGAGGCAGAAGCACTGAAGCTGTCCTATTAAACCTGTGATGGACCTGTCAGTGACGGCCATTAGTCTGAGTCTCTTCTTCTACTCTCTGTCCAAACACCGTTTTCTTCTGCTCTCAACATGTCAAACACGCGTGACTGCTCATCAAACCACACACATGGCGTTTCTGTGGGTGGCAGCTGGATCAGCTGTTTGACAGCCATGTTGTGTTTGTTTGCAGCGGTCACTCTGCGGGGGGGCCGCCGCGCGGAGGATGGCGAGGGGGCGGTCAGTGTTTGGGCGCCTGAAGGCGGGAGAATTAGCATTTAAAGTAGGTGCTCAGTAGGTGTTAGCACACCTGAGAGAGCTCTGTCGTTTCCTGCTGAAGTCACAAGAAATGAAAACAAGCTTGAATGTCGTTATAAAACTTTGTTTAAATATTAAATATGAATCATCACTGAATTTACTTTCCTCACATTGTCCATCGAAGCAAGTTTGGGCTTTTAGTCACAAGAAGTCAGATAAATTATTATTATTAAGTTGAACATAAAACTCAATACAAAGAGTAAATAAGAGCAAAGGGAGAGAAAAGTAATCGAGAACCAGCTCAACAGTTCAGTAGAACATAAATACATAAAACTAATCAAGTTTCCATCAATGGATTTCAAACGTGTGTGTGTGTGTGTGTGTGTGTGTGTGTGTGTGTGTGTGTGTGTGTGTGTGTGTGTGTGTGTGTGTGTGTGTGTGCCCCAATCCGTTTAGTCCTTTTCGTTTTTTCCCAACACCCCAAAACCAGTTCAGTCCAGTTGTACAACACAAAAAACAGCTTCTGTGTTTCATTGAAAGTTTTAATAACAAAGTGCTTCAGTCTGTCAGTCGGTCATCGGCTGTCAGTCGTCTGTCAGTCGGTCATCGGCTGTCAGTCGTCTGTCAGTCGGTCATCGGCTGTCAGTCGTCTGTCAGTACGGTCATCGGCTGTCAGTCGCCTGTCAGTCGGTCATCGGCTATCAGTCGTCTGTCAGTCGGTCATCGGCTGTCAGTCGTCTGTCAGTCGGTCATCGGCTGTCAGTCGTCTGTCAGTCATCTGTCAGTCGGTCATCGGCTGTCAGTCGCCTGTCAGTCGGTCATCGGCTATCAGTCGTCTGTCAGTCGGTCATCGGCTGTCAGTCGCCTGTCAGTCGGTCATCGGCTGTCAGTCGCCTGTCAGTCGGTCATCGGCTGTCAGTCGCCTGTCAGTCGGTCATCGGCTGTCAGTCGTCTGTCAGTCGGTCATCGGCTGTCAGTCGTCTGTCAGTCGGTCATCGGCTGTCAGTCGTCTGTCAGTCGGTCATCGGCTGTCAGTCGCCTGTCAGTCGGTCATCGGCTGTCAGTTGTCTGTCAGTCGGTCATCGGCTGTCAGTCGTCTGTCAGTCGGTCATCGGCTGTAGCTCAGATGCTTATAAATTATTTTTTGTCACTAACAAGCCAGGGATGGTTTTCTGGAGACAAACACCTGGAGGTCGTCGAGCTGTGAGATGTTCATATGAGCTGGAGAGCGGAGCAGCACATCCACGGGTCCTGAGCTGATGGAGGAGGTTGAGTTCAGCTGAGGTCACTCCTCTGTAGAGTTAACTCAGGTAGGTGCACGTGCTTGGAGCAAACATGGGAGGCTATCATTGTCTTCCAGGTCTGGTTGACTCGCTCTGTGAGATCCTCTGTGAGGATGGTAGGCAGAAGTGAGTTTGTGTGATACGTTCCCTGACTTGCAGGTAGCCTGGAAGACGGAGAAGACCAATTGGGAGCCTCGTCAGAAGACCCATTGTGGAAAACTATCCTTGGTAAGGATGCGAGACATGGACTCAGGGGAAGAGCTCCACCCACCACAACAAGGGAAGGGGCCCTTTGGATCCGGACTTCAGATTCTGAACTCAAAGGACACTACGGCATGGGCTGGGATTCAAGCTGCCGACCCTCTGGTTGGAGGCCAACCGCTCTACGACTACGATTTAGATCCGATCACACCTGGAGGTGAAATCACCAAAAACACATGTCAATACCAGGTGTGAACCAGAGTCCTTGTTCTGCCTTTTGTCTTTTGTGTGCGCGCGCACGTGTTTTTGGGGATTATCTTAAACCTCAGATCTGAGACAAAGCTGCCGTACCAAAGCTTTTCTTTCCCACAATCCCTCTTTGTTGGGCGGCGTGTCAGCGGTGCAGCATGGGGATGCGTGTCTGTGTGTGTCTGTCTGTCGGTGTGTGTATCAGAAGACAGTATGAACTTCTTCAGATCTTCTCTTGTCGTTTCCACAGGACTGAATGTTAACGCTTCAATACTCTTTGATTGTCCTCTCAGATAAAGTCTCAGACTCTCTGCAGCTTCAACATCACATTCAATTTAAAGTTTGAAAATATAAACTCATGTTTTAATGAAGGACCCACGAGAACCTGCACCTTAAGCTCAGAGTGAGGATCCTCTCCCAGGACACAAGCGCAAGAGATGCTGATGGAACTGAACACATCAGGTTTAAAGTGTTTCTACAGAATGTCTGATGAGATGAAGGAGCAGATGAACTGAGGACTTCCTGAAGGTAGACGTGAGGAGACATGTCGTGTAGACATTTTAAACCAATCAGTGGACAATGGCTCCACCTAGTGGACACAACTGTGAATAGCATCTGATCTAATGTTTTTTTACCGTCTGTTTATTCGACAACTTGAATAGTGTGTGTGTGTGTGTGTGTGTGTGTGTGTGTGTGTGTGTGTGTGTGTCAACTGTATTATTTTACAACAGAGGAGTTGGACACGTCTCTGAACATCGAGACATTTAACGGGCTCATTAATAAATTTAGAATTCAATTATAATTGAAATTGCAGAGTAAACTGAATATTGTTAATATAATGAGGTGTCATTTATATATTTATTTATATTTACTTAAATCCATTAGTAAAAAACATCAGACTAATTTCATGTGACTCGAACGACACGTCACATAAATTCTGTTCGTATGAGAACAGGAGGAAACTGAATGAGACAAGTTCATCTAATACCAACAGTTCCAGCATCACACTACCTGTAAGATGTGTCTATCGCCCCCTGGTGTCTGACTACAGGATAGATCATAAACCCTGCGTCCTCCATGTTAGCAAATGGGACATGAACCAAACTAAAAAAATCTAAATGTTTGTAAAGATGTTTCTGTCGTTTCAGGTCGTTCTTCTCTCTGATGTTTGTTCAGGTTTCTGATCAGTTTGGTTTGAATCAGTTATTTGATGATATAAAAACAGAGACATCATGATTGACAGCTGAGACTGACAGCGTGCGATTGGACAGGACCTCTACACCAGCAGATGTGTAATTGGTGAAATGTTTCTTCACGGTGTCGAAACCTTTGCACCTAAAAACTGATAAAAGACAACACACGTCAACAAACTCAGAATCTGAGACAAAGAAACTTTTAGATAAAAAGTGATTTAATCCGTTTTTCTTTGATGTTTCATCAGATATAAAACCAACTGTCACATGTGCTACAGAACACGTATGTACAGTTCAACAGCGCCGCTCACATCCCTCACCTGACAGCTCGTGATGTGTTCAAGTCACCTGGGAGAAACCACTGAAACATTCATCAGTAACTGAAGGATTAAGGTTAAATGTTCACAGTAATGAACAACATTGGGCTGACGTCGCCGTCGAGCTGAGGAACGACCACGTGACGACAGGTCACTTGATGGGGGGGGGACGTGCTGAATGAAAACTCCGGTTGATCCTGAGGTGACTTTAACTCTGACTCAGTTACCATGGTAACTGGCTGTGACGTGAGCCCTAAATTTGTTTGCGTCTTGTTCTTTCACGTCAGAGTCGATGATTTAAGACTAAAAGTTATTTCAGAATCTGTCTAATCTGAGCTTCCTGTTGTATTAGAACCAGTACTGTTTTCTGATTGGTCAGTTTACAGGCGTCTCCGGTCTCAGACAGAGTCAATGCCTGAAGTGCAATGCATTGTGGGATACTCTGCAGGAGCCTGAACAGGAAGTCCCGACTTGAAGAGACTGACCTGTGACACAGCATCTGTTAAACAATTTTTCTTCTTTTATTTTACTGTCAAAATAATCTCCCAGGTGCCCTGAATGCACCATGAGGAAACATGTCGTCATGACAACGTCTGAGCAGCTGGAATGTCAACGTATTAAAGTGAAGACACAAACAAACCAGTCACCATCAAACTGTCAGAACCAAGAGGAACCAACGTCCAATGAGTGACTCAGCGCGGCGGTGAAGGCACTGCATGGAACAACCGCCCATTTTAATAGAGACCAAAGTTGCAGCGTTGGGCTGAATCCAGAGAAAAGAATAAAAACCAGGTCAGTTTGCTTTTTTAGTCCTTAAAACCAGAAACCTGAGGCAGGTGCGTTCGTTTGCATCTAGAAAACCGTTTTTGGTTTCAGCTGAAGTGGATCACAAACTAATAAATAAAACCGTTCACAGCGTAACAGACGAGCTAACATCACAACAGAACCGCACATCCTAAAGGCAGCAGAGCAGAGAGAACCACAACTCACCCAAAACAAACCAATAAAAGCTCAGGAATGATTAAAATATTGCTACAATATCTGATTTGAATAAAACGTGATTGCATACATGGAAATCAAGAAACCCAAAAGGAACAGAAAATAGACTCTAGGACTAAAAACCCAACAACGGCTATGAGTCAGTTCACATGTGTGATGCTACAACAACCCGCAGTACAAAACACTAACACAAAGACCAACAATAAAATACACCTACATATGAATATATCTGTAATACAGCTCATCAACAGTAAACCTTTATCAACTGTAAACTGCCAATTTACAGAGGCATGATGGGAGATGTTTCTCTCAAGAGATCATTCTGACTCCAGGAATAAGGCACAGTGTCGTCTGAAGGCCAAACCAGGTCCCTGGTCTCAGATCTGACGGTAAATTCATTTATCGGAACTGGTTTGTTGAAGACACGAGTGTTGGTCAGAGGGGAGAGGACCTCGGGAAACAAAACTCAGCTGAAAGAAAGAAGTCTGAGCCAAGTCACGATTTAAAGGATTCAAGTCCCAATTCTGGAGAAATAAATTAAAATACTGACTTTAATACCAGACTCTGAGATTAAGTCAAAAGGCAAGAGAGGCTCAAATAACTGGTTTACAAAACAAAGACACAATGTGAATTCTGTTTCTTCCTTAAAATCCTGACGATAAACTAACAGACTTCAGAGAATAATCTCAGAACTGTTTGTGTTCCAGAAACCCTGATCCTCTTTAAGGCAAACAACCTACATGAGTTCTTAAATAATTTAACATCAGACCAGAGTTCATGGTGGGTTCAGACATGTTGGAATGATCGGAGTGTAGTGGACAACATGGAGAGCGAAGGAGCCAGAGACTCAGATGGAGGACTTGGAGAAGGAGACTCGAAGGTGGTGGTTTTCTCCAAGGTCGTGGTTGTGGAACTCGATGAGGGACTCGATGGCTTCCTCCACGGAGCCCATCTGGATCAGAGCCATCTTATGGTCCTTCCTGGAGGAGAGACCAAAAGAAGGTTCTCAAGACTTCAAACAACATGTTTCATTTGAGTGACAGGGGAGGTTTCAGGGAAATGGCCCCTTCCCCCCCACCCCCCCACATATCAACATGTGGTGTAGCAGTGTGAACAGTCGTCCTGGGACACACATGAAGGACGTCTCTGAACCGCTGCAGGTTCACTAGGAATCAAACGTAGTATTTTTTTCTCCTCTCGTTGATTTGTTTGAAACCACGATATCAACACATCGGGATCCACACTTTCATTAAACTGGTAAAATCCTTCACAGACTGGTGGCTCGTCTCTCTACCACCCACACACACGTTTGTACAGCTATCTTAGTGATGGCACCAGGACAGGATGAGGACAGCGACTTCAGGGTAAAGTTAAAGACTTAAGATAAGATCATGGTTTGAGGATATAAACATGCAATGGTTGGAAGGGTTTATGAAATGGATCAGGGCTTGAGAGTAAAGGTAAAGATTTTGGAGGAAGATCGAAGGTTCAGGGCAAGACAAGGACTTAATGCCAAAGAACAGGAATTCAGGATGAAGGCTTCAGGGCAGTGCTCGTACAGGGACAAGACAATCACTACATTTTAGGACATGATGAAGTTTTCTGGGTGGGTACAAGGACTTCAGAACAAGGATGGTGGCTTCTGGACACCATTTGATTTAAGAGCTGAAGGAAGGGGACTTCAGGGCACAGATAGTTTAGTAAAGGGCCAGCACAAAGATAAGGGATTCGACATGAAGGTTTCACCAGAACAACAACAGGCATCAGGACTAGATGAAGGAATCAATGCCAAGGAAAAGGTATTTAGGGCAGGGACAAAGACCCCAGGGTTTTGAGACCAGGGATAAAAGGTTAAGGGAAAAGGACTTTGGGTAAGAGTGTGAAGGTTTTAGGCTGGGATAAGAACAGGTAGTTCAGGTAAGAATGAAGCATCTTCAGCACACACAGGTCGAGGGACTTCAACAAAAGAATGAAGGCTTGAATTACTGCAGATTACGGCGAGGGTACAGACATCAGGGGAAGGACAAAGGCTTGAGAAAAAGGACAAAGAGAGAGGCTTGAGGGTATAGATAAAGACTTTATGACCTCAGGTCACAGATGAGGAACAGGGAGAAAGGCAGGACTTTAGACTTACTGGAAGAACTTGAAGCCGTTGACCATTGATCCTGAGCTGGAAAACAGCACCTTGAGGTCATCTTCTACTACAGCAGGGCTAAAGATAAAAACAGACACGAGAGAGGTTGTAGGTCATCTTAGTTTGGTCTCTGGTGTATTCCTGTGTTTGGACTACCAGCCAGGTGATGGAGCAGTTGAAGGATTTACGGGATGTTGGAGAGGTGCAGGGTGGCAGAAGGTGGGAAGATGTTGGAGTAGTTTTTGGAGCCGGGTTTCTTGAAGCGGTGAAGAGGGGAACTGCTGTACTCTTTGGTCAGGCCCTGGTCCTCGTGTCCTTCACGGGGAAGCTGGACGTTGGTGTGTTTGGACAGCGTGATGCGCAGGGGCTTCCCATGCAGCCGCTGGCCACTCAGGTGACTCATAGCTGCAAACCAGACGAGTGGAGAACACTGTTCAAGCTTCTGAACAGACAAGGACTCAGCTAATAAAACCATTACAATGGAGCAGTAATGTCTACATTGGATGTAAAAGTCAAGTTTCCCTGATTAAATGTTGCTTTCAACGACGTCAGACATTTCCGAGCAGCAGCAGCAGGGTGTTACCTAGCTGAGCCTGTGTGCAGTCAGACATCTGAACCAGAGCGTTTTCCTTCTTGTTGAACAGGATCTTTACTCTCATCACGTCGCCATAAACACCTTTAGACAGTCATAAATAAAAACACATGTTAAACCTGTGACAATGGTCTGTCTACATCCTGCCGAAACACTGACCCCTGTTCTAATGATCAGATAAAGTAAATGAGGACTTCCTGTGTATTAATGTGGTAATAATGAAATCTGTGGAGGAGCTGGTGTCAAAAACCTGGGAATGTAATTTTGACAGGAATTCCTCATCATACAAGGGAGACATTGTATGGAAACAAAAAGTGTCAGATTTCACTGTGTAGGAGCAATGAACTGAGTGTTGACTAAGAAAAACAAGAGCAGCTGATTCAGCAGTGAAACTAAAAGAAACCAGACATGCAAACTGAAATAAGACCAGACGCACAATAACTGCATCTCGACCGTGTTCACTGACGTTTCCTGTTTAAACTGAGTGCGACTACTAGACACGTCGGACCAGATGCCAATCACACTGTAAAGCTCGGTCAAAGAAATTCAGATTTTAGTCTTTTCACTGTTAAAAAACTGAGACGTCATGATTGACAGCTGAGAGTGACTAATGATTGGCCGAGCACATGTTCGGGCGGAATGTCATCACCACAAGATGACATCTTTACATAAAGTCACAACACGCTGGTTTATGATCAGTGTGGGGTCTTTGTGGCCGAGCTGCAGATATTGTGAATAAAGTCAAATCGTCAAAAATCTTTTTTAAATGAAAACAAACAGAAACTTCAAATCAAGCAGGCGATAATCCAAATAAGAAGCTTGTGACAACATACCAAAGAGAATAAAGAGGCAGTGGGGCGTAACTCTCTTTAAAGACAGAAGGCAGCGGAGGGACAGGACAGGTAAAGGTGGGAGGGCAGGACAGGTGGAGGGTCCGAGGCGTTTCCATGGCAACAAATTAAAGAAACAAAAAGAAACAGGTGAGGGGTCAATCAGAAGGTTAATCACCTTTTGGGGGGGGGGGGGGGATGAGGTCAATATGAGAACATGTTCACACGTAAATTGGTGTGTGTGTGTGTGTGTGTGTGTGTGTGTGTGTGTGTGTGTGTGTGTGTGTGTGTGTGTGTGTGTGTGTGTGTGTGTGTGTGTAGGGCTCTGTCCCATGAAGCAGGATTTGTGGTCATCAGGTTAACTTCAGGTTTAATTCAGAGTTTTCTGTCCTATGAAGCTGGTTGACTTGTTATCAGGTAAATCACCACGGTAACTTACACTGAGCAGCTGATAAGAGATCAAACAGTATCAAGCTTCACCTGAAAGACGAAAGCTGTCAGACACTGAGAATCCATGTCGATGACGTGTGAGGTTAATTCAGATCTGCTCTTGTTCATGAACAGTTTTACTATAAAAACAATCCCAGATGTTTTACCAGCTGTTGTTCCTGCATCTAGCAGCTGGAACTGTTTCCTTTATTCTGGATGTTTGTTCTCCTCAGATTTTTATTATACAATTAACAATGCAAAAAAAAAGTATGAATTGAATTCAACTTCTATAAACCTCAAATACATGGAGTTTATATTTTATATGTAAATATAAATATATCAGCTGCTGTATCAGTATCTGAGAAAATGAGAGGAGGACCAGAGGACTTTCTCAGGTGCAGTGACAGACTCACCTCAGGGTTCAGGTTGCTGACCAACAGGACACAGTGTCCAGGAGACATGGGGGGGAATCCCAGCCTGGTGGCCCCCGGCAGGGACAGAGAGGCCAGTGCTCCGGGCAGAGTGGGGACCGTCAGGCCTGTGTAGGGGGAGGACACTGAGAGAGGTGAGACCAGTAAACACCTGAACCACCAACTGCACAAGATTCCTGATCCAGTCTGAAGAGACGGCACCAGCTCTGAGTCCATTCAGGACAACTCCACTGTAGACCCCAACACTGACCCATCCAGGGTCATAATATAAAATGATGAGACATGACCTCAGGAATCCATATGAACCCGTTTCACTCTCTTATCTCAGATCTAACAGCTCCTTAGTAAAAACTACACTTCCAGAACATTCTTCGACATCATTTATTTGATTAAAGTCTTCTGGTAACTTCCTCTTGTCACTGTATCCATGGAAACAGACAGCTCTCACAGGACTGAAGCTGTGATGTCACAAAGGTGAGACTTACTTGTCGGCTGGATGGTGAAGGCCGGAGGGAAAGTGTGAGTCGCTCCAGCGTAAGGTGCAGCTGAAAAGATTCCTGGAGCTGAGGAAGAGAAGAGAAGTCTGAGTCTTTACCGAGTCTGAGCCGAGTCTGTTTCACTAACCGCCATAGAGGGCTCCAACAGGGGCTGTCAGCGCTGCACCGCCCTGCGCCTCTTACTGAAGGCTGTGGCCATGGCCGGGTGCTCCAGCGGGGGATGGCTATCTCCAGCTGGAAGGTCAGGTCTGGTGAAGTCTCGACTCTTCTCATTGTTGTACTTGACGTTGAGGTTGGTGAGTTTAGAGAAGCTGATCCTCAGAGTGCAGCAGCCGTTATAGATGTTCTGTCCGTCCAGAGACTGAAACATAGACACATCAGTTCTCTGCTGCTTCCTGGGCGCACCAGGTGTCACCATTTATCTTCCTGTAGGGGGCGGCACTCACCAGTTTAGCTGCCTGGGCAGACGCTCCATCAGGATACTGCAGCAGAGCCTGGAACTGACTGTTCTTGGTGAAGACGATGATCCTCAACACGTTGCCGAACTTAGAGAAGATCTAAGAACCAGAGCAGAACTTTAACAAATCCTCCTCTTCTCTGTATAGACTGGTCTTTACTGAGAGCTAGGGTCCTCGCCCCCAGTGTGGGGCCCGGGGACCTGCGGTTTCAAAACCACTGGCGCCTTTTAAATCTTATAAAAAAAAAAAAAACTTCATTGATCCCCGTACCATCGCCAACACGCCGGTTTATTATTTTAATACCTTTTATGATGTAATTTGTCTCAGCCTTAAAATGTTTTGATCCATGTGTAAAGAACTTTGTGTTTGTTAAGTTTTGTATAAATAAGGTTTATTTTTAGTTAATGATGTTTAAAGTTGTGTGGTGTCGTGCTGATGTCACCTGGCAGAGGGCGTCCAGTGTGACGGGGTAGACCAGGTTTTCCACCACCACCCTCAGCACCGTGCTGGGTGCCACCACCGCCATGTCCACATGAGACATAGTGAGGGCCCGAAGAGCTGCCTGGGCCCTCTAGGACAAGGGGGGACAAGGGGGGGCGGGGCAGATGGTCACAATGTTTGGCTGCAGGACGTATGCTTACAGCTAACAAATGCCAAAACTCTTACCTCCTGGTTGGGTGAGTTGTCCGTCTTCAGCTCCTTGTGGTTGGAGAACTGGACATAGACTGGGTGGTGTCTGATGATCGGCATCACTGTGGAGTAATAACCCACCATGTTCTGAGCTGCATCCTCCAAGGACATCTCTAAGAAGGCCTGAGGAGACAGGTCAGAGGTCAGGAATGAGCGCAGTTACCTCTCTGTAAACTCTACCAATCTGAGACCTGGACCTGATTCTTGGCTTTGAGCATTAGCAGGTTGGAGACGTCTCCGAAGGGCAGACCCAGGCTGATGACCTCAGCCTCAGTGATGTCGTTGGGGAGCTTGCGGATGTGGATGACCCTGGACGGGACGCCAGGTCCTCTTATGTCACCTTTAAACTTCTTGCTGTCGTTGCCATTGGCTACAGACAATAGGAGAAAGCAGGTTAAAGTCACATGACCTGACTAGGACTTTTTAATTTATCAATCATTAAGTGAAAAGCTACATTTCACACTTTCAAGCAAATTCCCCTTCTTGTACAATGTTGTTTCTATATGTATTACAGACATCTACAATCAAATTCTGACGAGTCATAATCCAAGTTCAAGACATCTTAAACTAGGTAATTAATACGGTGTTTAGATTACTACATTAGTTACCAGTTAGTTAGTTGGGGGGGGGGGTAAATTCTGCAGAAATGTGATGAATCCATGATTTTAACTTTGTTCATTGAATCAGATAAAAAATGATGCTGTATTGTTTTGTTGTATGAGACCTGCAGCATTTACACAAGTCTCTGATTCAGGGGCTGGAAAACTGTGAGGCGTAACCATAGCAACAGTGATAAGTTTTAGACTAAAATGCGTCAGTGTGGATGCAGCCTGAAGCAGCAGTGACCCTCACCTGTGGTGCTCATGATATATGGACCAATGGAGACGCTGGGGATAAGGTCGTCAGATCCTCTCTGCAACAGAGACAAAACATCAGCGTTCACACACAAATAAACACACAGAGCGGGGGGGCGGGGAATTCTTCACCTGTGAAGCTCAATAAAAACCAAATGTAAACAAACTCAGACTCTTCACCCAGAGAAACAATAATCCAGAACATCTGATCGTCTCCTCTCCATTCACCTGAACACCTCAGTGTTCATCATTTTGTCTCTGATGGACAGGTTTCATTTCCTCTTACAAAGTTTCTACACATCTGAACCTAGAGGTCAAAGGTCAAATGTGATGTCTACTGTAAAATGTTTTTCAAACTCTTTTCAGACATGAAATAGCATCAGGACATGTTGTGTAGTTGGTGTTTGTGAAGCAGCAGCAGCAGGTTGTCGGGTCCGACAACATGTGGCGAGGGGCGGAGCCTGTAGAGCAGCAGGAGGCGGGACATGACGTATAAACTCTGCTGTGGAAAGATCAGTGTTGTTGTTTACAGCTCGTCCACACCGGCGTCGGCCCTCATCACCAAAAGATCTGGAACCTCCTCGTCTTTCCAAGTGGACGTCTTCGTCTTCTACGTGTACGGCTCCTCTTCTTCATCCTGAGATGTTTGTGTTCTTCCAGCTTCACGTCCGTCACGTGTTAGAAACCTCATCAACACGTCCAGAACATTTCCAGAGACACTGACTCAGACATTTGTTCTCACACACAGAACCTGCAGAACATGTGAGGTTCACGTCTGTGGTTCAGTTCATGTGTGAAAAAAGCTTAAGTGATGAAACTGAGCAGACGTGAACAGAGCAGCTCAGTTGTCTTTACTGATGAATAATGAAGCAGAAACCAGAGACGTCTCATTGTCTCCGTGTCTGACAGCTGGGGACCAGCCGCCGGACTCGGGCGGCCAGGCAGCAGATAGACATGATCACGTTGTTGATTCACTGATCGGTTTGTTTGTGATGAATTTCATTTTTCTAATAAAAATGCTGGAGGATCTGAATTTAATCGCAGAGTGCCCCCTGCTGGAGTCCAGCTGTGTCTGTTTCATCTCACGCTAATACAAGATTAAAACGATAAATGTTCTGAGAAGAATTCTGTGTTTGATCCCACACTGAACTAATCAGTTTCATCTTTTACTGACTTGTTATGAACTAAGTGAAGAACGAGTTCAAGGTGATTTATAAAACTGAGGAAAGATCTAATGTTACCTTCAACTCCTCAATCATCAAGTTGTTATTAGGGATATTAAGTTGTTTAAAAAACAACATTTAAATTTAAAAATGTCTTCAATAATTTCTGATCATAGATAAATAGCTTTGAGCCATTTTTGAGGTCCAAACTTTTTATCAACTTCAAATGAGGAAATAATTAGTGATAATCAATAATAAATTATCATCAGCTAATCAGATGAAGTTGAGCTCGGAAAGTGTGAAATTGAATTTGTTCAACACTATCTCCAGAAGCTGTTGTTCTCGAATCACTTCCTGTTTCCTGGGCAGTGGTGGTGGCAGCGTTCCCTGATCTCAGATCTGCTCACGTTGTCTGAATCTATTTCTAAATTAAATTGGATCAAAGTGCAAGAAAATAAAACGATTTCTTTCTTCAGTTAAAGAAAGTATTTTCCTGGGCTGACACTGAAAGGGAAGTATTCCTGTGAATAACAGCTGATTATTGAGCAGAGGAAATGACTGATAATCAATAATCAGACGAACTTTGTGTCAGCAGCTGATGCGACTCAAGTTCATCGGATTCTCTAAAGACTGAGGAATGTGGTGGAATCACTGCTGCAGTTTGAACCAATCAGAAAACAAAAGCTACACAGAACATGGTTCAAGATGAAACGTCTTGTCCGTCACACACTCAGAGTTCACAGCAGAAAACAAACCAGAGAGAGGAAGAGGAGAGGAGGAAGAAGCAGAGGATGAAAAGGAAGCAGAGGTGCCTACCTTGGTACCAACTGTTAAATCGTGGTGGACACCGCTGTGAAGAAAAGACAGCGTGTTAGAAGGAGAGAGAAAAAACTAAATTAGCAAAAAAAGGTTAAAAGATGTTTTTTACTGAGGAGATGGAGGAAGAGAAAAGACGATCAGCGCCCGAACGTTAAGACGATCAGTGACCGAACGTAAAGACGATCAGCGCCCGAACGTTAAGACGATCAGCGACCGAACGTAAAGACGATCAGCGACCGAACGTAAAGACGATCAGCGCCCGAACGTTAAGACGATCAGCGCCCGAACGTTAAGACGATCAGCGACCGAACGTAAAGACGATCAGCGACCGAACGTAAAGTCGATCTGCGCCTGAACGTAAAGACGATCAGCGACCGAACGTAAAGACGATCAGCGCCTGAACGTTAAGACGATCAGCGACCGAACGTAAAGACGATCAGCGACCGAACGTAAAGACGATCAGCGACCGAACGTAAAGTCGATCAGCGACCGAACGTAAAGTCGATCAGCGACCGAACGTAAAGACGATCAGTGCCCGAACGTAAAGACGATCAGCGCCCGAACGTAAAGACGATCAGCGACCGAACGTAAAGACAATCAGCGCCCGAACGTAAAGACGATCCGTGCCCGAACGTAAAGACGATCCGCGCCCGAACGTAAAGACGATCAGCGACCGAACGTAAAGTCGATCAGCGACCGAACGTTAAGACGATCAGCGACCGAACGTTAAGACGATCAGCGCCCGAACGTAAAGACAATCCGCGCCCGAACGTAAAGACGATCAGCGACCGAACGTAAAGACGATCAGCGCCCGAACGTAAAAACGATCAGCGAACGTAAAGACGATCAGCGAACATAAAGTCGATCAGCGCCCGAACGTAAAGACGATCAGCGCCCGAACGTAAAGTCGATCAGCGCCCGAACGTAAAGACGATCAGCGACCGAACGTAAAGACGATCAGCGCCCGAACGTAAAGACGATCAGCGCCCGAACGTAAAGACGATCAGCGACCTGTGCACAGACGACCAGCAACCGCACACAGAGATCAGCGGCGGAACATAAAGAAGATTAGTGACCGATCTGCAACCCCACTTAAAGACAATTAGCAACAGAACGTTAAGACGAATCCGTGACCACACATAAAAAATGATCAGCGATCGCACATAAAAAGTCTGTCGTGCATGTGGCCTCCTCTCACGTCCCTGCTGACAGGTGGAGGCTGCACAGCCATTGGCCACTGAGCCAAATTCAGCCAAAAACGATAGTTTGTAAAACATCCTATCAGCGCAGATTAATTAGCAGAAACGATGAATCTTTCGACCCCACGATGTTACCTCCACTGGCGATCGTATTAAAGCAGGCCAGTCTGATCATTCTGAACCATTAAGAGCATTTTTACAGATGACACTGAACACCAGTATTGACTGGTGTGAAAATTATTCTGTGATAAAAAATATTCTGCCAAAATCGTCCAGCCCCAAATCAATACTTAATAAATACCCAATCACAGATCTTTCTAGGAAACAATGGAGACAATCAGAGGTCTAGCGATACCTCAGAAAACACAAGCCCTCACATTTCACACTGCACAGTACACAAGCGTGTGCAGGTAAGAGTTAAATGTGAGAATGTAAATGAGCATTTGAGTCACAGGGATATTTAAAATAAAAACCTGCTGCTCTGGCCAACAATGAAACGACTGAACAGACGTTAAACCCGATGGAAAACAAAGCTCCAGGGAACAATGAGTCCTGATGGAGCAGCAACATTCACAATAAGTCCAACTGTGTCCTGCTACTGATTTCCATTCTGAACGTCTTCATACATCCAGACAAAGAGTGAACAAATGTTCATAACTACAAACAAATCAACTTATCAGTTTAACTACCGTCACATCTAGGGTTGGGAACCTAAACGAGTTCCAAATGGGAACTAAATCTAAAGTGCCAGGTAACCGTCAGGAAAGGTCACATTATTAGTTCTGCTGATCAGTTCCTAAAAGATGTATAATTTTTTTTTGCAAAAACAGGCTACATACAATAATAATAAACTGTAAGTGCTTTACAGAGCTAACCCTAACTATGACAGGACAGAGGCAAAACAAATCATAGTAAAATGAGATAACATTAAAAGAACGGTGAACCGGATTAATATAAAGCTTTATTAACAGATGCTTTTGAGAAGTGATTTAAAAGATGTCACTGAATCTGCAAACCTCAAATCCTCAGGAAGGGAGTTTCAGAGCTGAGGGGCCCGGTCACCTGAAGTACTGAGCCGGGACTTGGGGCCGCCAGCGGGGCCCTGCCCGGGGATCTGAGGCTGCACTCTGGATCGAGAGGTAGCAGCGGTTCAGCAATGTAGCATGGAGTGCTTTAAAAGTAAAATCTTGATATCAATTCTAAAACTAACAGGTAACTAGTGAGGGACAGGGTTGATATCATCTTGTCTTCAAAGGCCAAACAGCTGCGATCTGAACCAGCTGAAGGTGTGGAATTGATTTGTGGCCTGAAAACAATGAATTACATTCATCTAAACGAGATTAAATAAAAGCAGGAATGACCTTCTTGAGATCAGAGAGAGAGAAGCCTCCCTACCAGGAGCTTTGAATTCATCCACTATATATTCTATAGGGTTATTTACCATTGATATAGATCGTAGCAAACAAGATTTAACACGTGTTGTTTTAATCTCTGGGGACAACGTTTGTTTCTGGTTGGTAAATCATAAATAAAGAACAGGAAGACGCACCTTGTCCCTGTATCTATGAGACAAACTGGGACTGAGACCTGAGCAGACCTACTGGCTCCATGAGGACTGGACTCCACTTGACATGTTTAAAACCTGGACCCTTCTGGAACAGTCCTGCATTTCACAAGTCAACTGGAACCAGTCCAGTCTGCACGTTACACACAGAGCCAGTGTCCAGTTGACTGTTAGTGTGAACTGCTTCGTCTTCACCCACCATCATAACAAACTCAGACCAGTGGAACCAGTTCAGACTCAACACGTGAAGCTACAACTAAGTTCTACAGTGAGGGAACATCCGGCTTGTGGGCGTGACCTCTTCGTAAAGCTGCTGTGCGACTCTTCGTTAGTTTATTATCTCTAATCAAAGTCAGTGGAATCTACCATCAGGGTCAAAGCGCCGCTGGACGTTTCAACACCAGGTTTAACGCACTTTGGTTTGGCCCGACCTCAGCTAACACTGCAGCTAGCTCAGCTAGCTCAGCTAGCTCAGCTTCCTGCTCCTCCACAGTCACATCTTTACAACCCGCTGCGCTCGAACTCTAACCTGGACTCACTCTCCGCTTCTGCTCGGAACGATCAACCGCTGCTGCGTTACACTGCGCTGAAGTCGTGAGAAACTCACCCGTCCATTGCACAACACGGAACTAACGAGCAGCAGCTTCCAGCCTCAGGCTCCACTGCAGCACACAAAATGGCGTCCGGTTGGAGCAGCTCCCTGATTGGACAGTTGGTGAAAAATATGAGGCGTTCCCGCCAGGAGCTGCATTCTGATTGGCTGCTCACAGAGCGAGCCCAACAATAAAGACCTGAGGCCAAAGATCGTCTAAGAAGTAGATCCTCGTCTCCTCAGAGAAACAGGAAACACTTCACTCTCAGAGAAATGAAATGAACTGGGATTATTTCAAACTCTCAAATTCATTGACCTTCAGTTCTGCTACAAAGTGTTTATTCTAATCAAAGCTGTAAATACTCTGATGTTCTCTGTTCCACGGGACATCTCTTCACTAGTGTCCGTCCTGGGAGACGGATCCTCACGTGTCTCTGAGGTTTCTACCTTCTTTACCTGTTAGAGGTTTTAGTAGTTTGACTCTTGTTGAGGGTGAAGGACAGAGGACGTCTCACCTTGTTAAAGCCTCTGAGACAAATGGATCTGTGAATATGAGACTATACTAATAAAATGTGATTGATTGATGTCAAATCAACACAAACAATATTTGAATGTATTAATTGATATGAAAGGACTGATGCTCGTGCTTCTCACACAATCTTTGACCTCACGCTGGAATTAGACATGTTTGTTCATTTTTGCTTGAAAAGAAATATCAAATAAAATCAAATAAAGGCAACAGAATGGATGTGAGTCAAGAATAAATAACAGGCCACGACAGCCCAAGAGCTACAAGTGTCATGAGGGTCCCAGCATGTGTGTGTGCTGCTCGGTGTCCTGTAACACACTGATAAATAATTCCTGCACATGCTGCTTTTCAGGAAATTACTTTGTGTGTTGAAAGATGACCAGTAGCTCACGTGAATAATTCAACACACACACTTATAGTAAATGTTTACATTTGTCACATTAGACTTTGGCCAGTTTAAAAAGGTCTGTAAAATAAATGGTTTGTATTTATATGGATCTTTTCCGGTCTTGATGACTCAGTGTTACCATTCATTCATACAGTACATTTATGTACAGCACATTCTTCATCATATCATTCACACACAGACATCCGGGACAACATGGGGCTCAGTATCTTGTCCAAGGACAAAGGCACACAAAACAGGGGAGACAGGGATCGAACCGCCGACCTTCTGTTTAGTGGAAGATCCTGTGACTTGAGCCACAGCGAGGGGAAGTGGGTTCACATCCCAGTGTGAGCTGGATTAGTTCTGATGTCATGTGATCTGTGACATTACAGACCTGTTGTTCGTTAAATGCCATAATATCTAACCAGGTGCGTTAGCTTTATTTATTCTGAGTGAGTGGATAAATGTTGGCTAACTGCTAAATACTGTAGGTAGCAACCATCAACGATACCTATTTAAAACAACACTACAACAAACAATACAATAACTTTTAACAAAAACAAGCTTTAATAATAATAAGAATACTAACAGGCTTCCAATGTCACGTGGGATTAGATTACAAATGCTCTGAACACGGGGAACATACTGTCCAACTTGGGCTGAGTTACTGATATTGATTATCGATTCAACTCTGATTAACAAGTTCTGATTATGTCAACGAGTGACCTCACTAAGATAGAACTACAAACAAGTGAGTGTGTATGTGAGTGTGTGTGTGTGTGTGTGTGAGCACTCCGCCTGAGACACAACTCATTAAAATGTTGTTTTTATTCCAATGTAAACAATGGGGTCACACACGGGAAAAGTTTTATTTTAATACGTATTTAATGGATTTAATGTATTTTTCTTTTAAACTAAGGAATTGAGGGAATTAAATGAATGTGATTGTCAGAGTGGAGCCATTGGGGGGCCAGAGGAGAAACCTGTACCTCTAGATCCGCCCCTGCTGTAGTGAACTACCCTCAGCGGCCTTCCGGTCGATGGGGGCGCTGTCGAGTTTCATCTGTCTCCATTGACACAAGAAGAAGAAATCTGCAACGGGACTTGCACGCTATTGGTCAGCGTCACTGCCACGGCGCTTCCTATTGGTCAGCGTCACTGACACGGAGCTTGCTATTGGACGGTGGAGGTGCCGCGCCAGTGAGGAGCAGAAACAGCGCCACGGTTAAACTGCGGATCGATCCAGGTTATACACGGTGTTTACGTTCCACTTGATCCAGGTTATACACGGTGTTTACGTTCCACTTGATCCAGGTTATACACGGTGTTTACGTTCCACTTGATCCAGGTTATACACGGTGTTTACGTTCCACTTGATCCAGGTTATACCGGGTAAAGCTAACGAAGCTAACCGACCCGAGCAGGAAGCTAACGTGGCTAACTGACGTGCTGTCACCGAGCTCGGCTGCTCTCTGCCGGACACGGAGGGATGAGCTACCCGGTGAACTTCCAGACTCTGCCGGCCGCGGTGTTTGAAGACGTGTTCACCCCGGAGAACGTGAGAGGAAGGTGGGTCTGGTTTCCTCTGCTGACCGGCACAGTGAGTGTGGTTCATTGAAAACACGGAGAGTTGTTCATTTAGTTCCTTCAGTGAATCCGCCGCCATGTTGTGGACAGAACGGTGCAGGAACTGAGGGATCAGACTATTTACTGCAGAGTGTAACAGGATCAGATGTCTTCGTCAAACTGAGAAAGCTTCACTGAGACTAAAGTCCCAAAGTGAAGAGGAGCATCTCACAGATGTTTACATCTGTCTGGACAGTTCCACTCAAACAAGTTAATAACAGTTTATCATAAATTCGGAAAATATTAAAATATATAATAACAAATGATGTGTGTCAATTGAAACAGGTTCTCGTCAATAAACTGATGATATTGATGTTAAACCTGGAACTGATGACTGATCGTCTTCACTCAGCTTGTCTGTGACTCTATTCTGAGAGAAACTTTATCAGGAACTTTATAGATGGGTGTTTTGTAAATAAATAAGAAGAGAATCATCTTCATCTGTTTGGTGTGAAGAATAAAGTTTGTGGCTGAGGGGTAGAGCAGTTATTCTCTAATCAGAAGGTCAGTGGTTCGATCCCAGTTTCCCCATCTGCATGCTGTGGTGTCCTTGGGCAAGATCCTGAACCCAAAGATGCACCTTTTATGAATGACAATAAACTGTAATGAAGACTAGAGCTATATGAATCTATATATATTCAGACCATTTACTTAAGTGATGACCTCGTCTTCAACAGAAACTCCACAAACTCTCTGATGCTGCTGAGTTTCCCCAAATCCCGATCAGCTCTGTGGGACGGCCCCTCAGGAGACATGCTCCGCCTCCAGCTCTGCTCGCATAGGTAACCATCGGAGCGGCCGACGCCTCAGACCACCTCAATCCAGTGATCGATTGGTTCAGTGTACTTCGGTTTTAATGTCAGTGTTAGATGAGATTGTACAAAGTGTGTGTGTGTGTGTGTGTGTGTGTGTGTGTGTGTGTGTGTGTGTGTGTGTGTGTGTGTGTGTGTGTGTGTGTGTGTGTGTGTGTGTGTGTGTGTGTGTGTGTGTGTGTGTGTGTGTGTGTGTGTGTGTGTGTAGGAAGCCTCGTGTGGTGCTGTTGGAGAAAGCTCTGCGACTGGCTCAGCGTCACGTCCATCACAGTAACAAGCCCCGCCTCCACTGTTTCTTCCTGGGATCAGTGTGTGTGGACTCAGGTCAGAGGTCACCTGCTTGTCATCCTGACAAGCTCTGATTGGTCAAACTCACCTGGCTCATATTAACTCCTGTTCTCTGCTGTTTGTGCTCGTGGGGTCCAGATGAGGAGGGGGTCACTGTGACTCTGAACCGCTTTGATCCTGGTCGGGACCAGGTTGGATCCTCGGCCAGGGTCCCTACTGCTCTGCTTCCTGGAGACGTCCTTGTTCCTTGTTTGTTTTCCACTCAGACTGAGACATCACCTGTCATCGTTATCCAATCAGAGGCCGAGATCCATCACAGCGTCAAGGTAAAATCTCTGAGGTCATCAGTCAGCGACTCCCCTGTCGACCGCCTTAACTCTGCTGACGTGAACGTCTCCCGATTATCTCACAATGTTCAAGTAGGATAATAAAAGTCCTGGGATCTTCTGGAAAAAGTCTGGACCCAATTCTCCGGAGATCCTCCACAGGACGTCACGGCTTTGTTTTTAAATTTTGACTGATTTCTCAGAGAATAAATCATTATGAAAACAATCAGACATTTATGAGTGTGTGTGATTTGAGGATCTAGTGAATTTAATTGTGGTGTCACATCATCTCATCTGTGTGTGTCGACAGGCGCTGCAGCAGTTTGTGAGCAGCAGACAGACTCTGGATCTGTCTCAGCTGATAAAGGTCAGAGGTCTTGTGGTCTGCTCTCAGCAGTCTGACGCTATGGCGTTTAGTCTCAGCTGGTCGGCCATCTGTCCGTCTGTCAGCATGGACGTCCAGCCGGTCCGAGCCATTCCCATCATCCCCACTGCTCTGCTGAGGAGTCTGATCGGCGTGGGCCGAACGCTGCAGCACGCCACCAACTGCCATAGAGGGTGAGATCATGTGACCTTCACCGATACGAGTCACACTGCTTCCTCTGGTGGAGCGTGTTTTTACTGACACTGAACCATGTGTGTGTTTGCAGGTTTCTGACCATGGATCAAACCCGGAAGCTGCTGCTGCTACTGGAGTCCGATCCCAAAGCTGCCAACCTGCCGCTGGTCGGACTGTGAGTCCGATTGGCCAGCTGGCCTTCTCTGTAATTAGTCAACCACTTCCAGCGTGTGGAGGACATGTTGGCCTACGCTTTCGCTTTACTTGGCTTTGTTAGCAGGCGAGCTGCTAGGCGTGAATGATGCATGTACGACAAACGTACAGTGGTGCCTAAAGTCTGCACAACTGTTCCTGGTCTCGTCATGATGACCTGGAAACAATAACTTAAAAGATCAATTAAAGACTGAGCACAACAACATTCCATTTTTCAAACTAATCTGACAGACTGTTGGCAGAGATGTACTGAGAGACGTTCTTTTCTTACTGTTTGTGTCTTTGACAGCTGGCTGAGTGGAGTCACACACATCTACAACCCTCAAGTGATGTCCTGGTGTCTGAGGTTCCTGTTCAGCACCGCCCTGCAGGAAAGGTGAGAGACAGAAGACGTCTGTGGAGACAAACGTTGTGTATTATTGATGTTGAGTTGTGATCGAGCGACTCAACTGTGTTTCAGAGTTTTGTCAGAGAGCGGCTGTTTTCTGCTCGTTCTGTTCGCTGCCACTCACAGAGCTCCACAGTTCTTCCAGTGTCGAGGACCAGGACCAGTACCTGGACTACAGCTGGACTGTGAGTTCCTCAGCGCCTCCCAGTCTGTCACACTCTACCAGGTAACCACTCATCCGACACTACGTGGACTTCAGCAGCTTCACCTTATTGATGAATTGATTCTGAGTGGGGCTGATGATGAGCTGTGTGTTCAGCAGGTGGCGTCGGTGGACGGTCAGTCTCTGCAGTGTGAGCTGTCTTCAGACGATCACAGACAGACGGAGACGTTCAGAGCGGCTCAGACCTCCTTTAACAGGTACCAGGTTTAAAGGGACAATCCCACTTACTGAACATACGGACAAAGAGGAGTTTTCACTGAGCCCCCCCTCCCCCCTCCCCAGCGCCCCCCCGTCAGCTGCCGGTGTCTCCGTCACTGATCAGGACTCCGGAGTCGAAGACGAAGACCTTTCTCCACGACCGTCCCCGAGTCCTCATGCCCCCGCTCAGCAGGTGAGTCACAGCTCAGGGCTGTCAGGAGGCTAGGTAGCAGGTGCTTACGGTGCTAATGAGGCTAACAGCTAACAGACCATCACCACATCACTGTGAAGTAACGATACTGAGGACGTAGAGACGGGTTATAAACGTCTGTCCTTCAGGTCCCACTCTTCTTTTGTGTCATTTTCCTTCTTCATCCTGGAAAACAGAAAAACATTTGGGCCACAAGAAAAGAGGAAAACTATAAATCTATATAATAGAACACATTCATGACAAAATATAGACTGTATATAAAGACCATCACTGACTGTATATAAAGACCATCACTGACTGTATATAAAGACCATCACTGACTGTATATAAAGAGGATCACTGACTGTATATAAAGAGGATCACTGACTGTATATAAAGATGATCACTGACTGTATATAAAGAGGATCACTGACTGTATATAAAGACCATCACTGACTGTATATAAAGACCATCACTGACTGTATATAAAGAGGATCACTGACTGTATATAAAGACCATCACTGACTGTATATAAAGAGCCATCACTGACTGTATATAAAGACCATCACTGACTGTATATAAAGACCATCACTGACTGTATATAAAGAGGATCAGGTATCTCGGTCCCGCCCAAACCCGCACTCAACCAATCAGGAGTCAGTGTCACTTGTCAATCATCACGTCTCAGCCTGTTTTTATATCAAATAACTGATTGAAACCAAACTGATCAGAAACTTGAACAAACATCAGAGAGAAGAACGACCTGAAACGACAGAAACATCTTTACAAACATTTATTAAACGTCTACTTTGATGTTTTTGGCTTGAAAACTGTTCAGTACCAGTGTTCACCAACAGGGGTCGATGTGTCTGTTACAGAGTCGTAGAGTTCAGCCGTCTGTTCCTGAACTCTCTCTGCTGATTGACAGCAGCTTCACCTGGCAGGACCCTGGCTCCGCCCACAGATGTCTTCCTCTTTCGTCGGCTGACAGGAAGTCCAGTGCTCCAACAGGAAGCACCCCCCCCTCCTCCTCCCCAGCTCCCAGACCTCCCCCTCCTCACCTCCATAGCACCCCCAACTCTAACCTGCAGGTGCCCTCCACCTGCTACTCGCCTTACACCTGTAACTCCACCCCCATACTCTCCTCTGCCGCTCCTCCTCCCCCCACTTTCAGAAACCATCCAATGACTCCTCCTGCTCCCCCCTCCTCCACCCGAGGTCTTCTCCCCCCTCCCTCACATGGCCCTTCGTCTCCTCCCTCTCTCCTCCTCCCCCCTGCTCCTCCTGGTCCCTGCAGTCATCCTCCTCTTGTCTCCTCCCCTCCCCCCTCCCTCCCCCCTCCCCCCTATGTAAATCAGTGCACTGATCAGGTGGGCGGAGTCGTACCATCAGACACCTACCAGGTCCTCCTCCACCAGGACCGACAGCTGCGCCTCCTGCAGGCTCAGGTAACAAAAACTTTATCTGTCATTTTCAAACATAACTTGTCACCAACCAGGCTGCTGATTGGTCCCAGGGTGTGTGGTTGTCATGGAAACTGGAGTCCTCACTTTTGTCTAACTGTAGGTTCAGATGCTGCTGGAGGCTCAGATGAAACATGTCAACACTCAGGAGTCCAGGAGCACGACCAGCGTCGCTGTGGGGACAGGTGTGTGTGTGTGTGTGTGTGTGTGTGTGTGTGTGTGTGTGTGTGTGTGCGTGTGTGTGTGTGTGTGCGTGTGTGTGTGTGTGTGCGTGTGTGTGTGTGCGTGTGCGTGTGTGTGTGTGTGTGTGCGTGTGTGTGTGTTGCGCACAATAACAGAATCTGTAAATGTATGTGGAGATGCGGTGAAGAACCAATTCAACTGAAGTCGATTGTGACCAATTCTTTAGACTTAATAAAACAACAGATAAAAGACATAACATGCGTCCATATCCGCTCCTGTGATGTCACCAAGTGTCCACAAGCCCCGACATTCACATCACATTCAACTGGAAACGACGTCATTTCCACCAAGGTTTAAGCCGAAATGTCTCTTATATCTTCCTGCATTCTAGGAACCTCGGACACACCATCGTTTGGCTACGTCGGATGATTTAGGCCCAATCCCATTTCACCCCTTGGCCTTACCCCTCCCCCTTGTTTTCAAGGGTTATCTTGTCTGTTGAAACAGAGTCACGAGGAGGAGTGGTTGAAATCTTCCCCTACGAATTGGGACAGCCCTTCAAGAAGCCGTTACATCATCAGTAGCCGTCACGAAAACCAGACACATCATCAGTAGTCGATACGGGATTATCATGCAAAAAAGATCGCTAGCATGCAAACGCTAGTATGCTAACGCTAGCGCGCTCGCAATCTTCTTTTTTTTAAGGTTGTTGTGAAAAAAGTGACCATAATACATGGAAATGTTATTAAACTAAGATATTACATCATTATCGTAAGTTTGAAATCCTTATTAATGGAGAAAATATTACATTTGTGGGTCTCTCTCCCAGCTTGCCGGTGATTTCAACGGCATTCTGGGTACCCCTCCGTTTGCAGGGTATAGAGCCCCCCCCCCGGGCCTACCCCTCAATCCTGACAGGTATTGGCACAGCCCACCCCTACACGTGAACGCGCAAAACGAAGGGGAAGGGCTAAAAGGATGAAATGGGATTGGGCCATAGCCACTTCCAGTGGACATTTAGACTGAAGAATCAGTCACCATTGACTTCAGTTGTATTGGACATAATGAGTGCATTTTCATTTATCGGTGAACTATCCCTTTAAATGTTTTCCTAATATGGTGCAGCCCTAGTGACTGAGTGTGAGCAAGTGATGTGTTCACTGACAGGTGTGTGTAGCACTTAAATGTCACTTACTTATAGAACTTTGTAGTTTTGCTTTTTTGAAGAAATGGTACTTTCTCGATTCTTGTTGTTCTGGTTTGTTCCTCATGGTTGATGCACTTACTGAGTCGCTTTGGATGAAAGCGTCGGCTCAATGAAAAAATGTAATGTAAATGTGTGTGATGATGATGACATCACTTGTTTTCAGGAGCCAGTCTGTTCTGGGCAAACCCTGTCCAGCCCCTCCCCCATCAGGAGACACAAGCCCCACCCCCCACCTCTCCTTCCTCCCCCAGCCCCTCATCCTCCTGCAGACACTCCTCGTCACATGACCTGTCCATCACTGAGACTGTGGGCAGTTCTGAGGTCTGTGACATCACAAATCAGATGTCTCCCTGCTCCCCTACTGGTCAACACAGGTGAGACGCTCACACTGGTGAAGATGGTTGTTGTTTAAACAGGTAATTAAGAAGGCGTGTGTGTGTTCAGTTGTTTGCAGAGTCCAGCGGGCGTCACTGTGAGCATGTGCAGAGACGAGCAGCAGAGCTTCTACAAAAACCTGATGGTAACAGGACACCTTCTAATTGTGTGGGGGGGGGGGGGTACTGAACAGACGACCTTACAACCTCTTGTTATGACCTCAGACTCAGCTGACCAGTCGTCTGCAGGAGTCGGACCATGGACAGGAAGTGGAGTCCATGAGGAAGAAGTGAGTCTGCGGTCTCCTCCCCGTCCAGAAGGAGGCAGCAGAGTTCAGACCCCGTAGTCAGCGCCACTCTGCGGCAGCTGCAGCAGCTCGGAGTCGACGTGGACAAAGAAGATCTGACGGAGTCCGACAGGAACAGAGTGCGAGATGTGGAGAGTGTCAGGTAAAACCAGGGTCCTCATTTATCGAACAGAGCGTCGTACGATTCATACTAAAAGTCTACGTGCGCACAAAAGCCACAAATGGCGTACGCAAAAAAGTTTCAGATTTATACAACCGTGCACACGCACACCTGAATGTTCCCTTTATAAATCACAGTCCACCTGGAAACGTGGATCTGCCTCATGCCCCGCCCTCTACACATTCAACCATATATGGTCAATTCAAAGCACCTCATGAATATTAAATTATCCTGCAGACCAATGGGTTTCTCTGTTGAATCAGCATCAAGTGATGAGAAGAAGGAGACACTTTGTGACATGGAGGTGAAGAAACAGCAGTGATGTCATTAAAAGAAGATACACTGAGTGGTAACGTGTGGCTGTTAGAACAGCGAGTGAGAGTGAATACGACACAGAGGACAAACAACAAATAATGTTTCTCATCAGAATGTGAGGGAACACGTTTTATCACCTGGGCGTATTTTAATCATCCAAAACTGCAGGATTATTAAATTCAGACAACTGTGATGTCCCCTGATATATAGAATTGAACTGAATAATATTTTTAAATGATCTGATCTCCTCCTGTGGATAATAACCTGTGTTTGTTGTAGTAATATTATATTGTAAAGAAATATTATCAATCAAACTTTTTAAGCCTCAATAACAAACTCCAGCTCAACCAGTTTCACACTAGAGCAGCAGCACTAACGTTATTTCTAGTATAACATTAATACTAAAGTTACTCACATTAACACACAGTCAAGTGTTGCATCAATGTTAACGTTACTAGGATAGTGAGCCAAACAACTTTACGTTAGATATCTAACGTGGTGGAGCTTATTCTCCAAACACACACATTCGCCTTCAGTTTAGAAGTTTTATCACAACGGACTCTAACGCTTCTCTCTGCCGTGTGGTGTTGTGTCAGTTTAATAACATTAGTGAACAATCGTACGCTCCCGTTAGCATCTTCTTTACTGCTGGTGTCTTGCCTGGAGGCTAGCTGAGCTAAGCTTACAAGCCAGGACAGAGACACGATACTTGCTCATCACTACTAACACATAAATATAACACTATATTTGACTTACCACAGAAACTGGAGCACAGACGTCTTTGTCTTCTTCGTCAGGAGATCCAGCCGAACAACAAAACATATTATTCATCCGGGATGTGCCTGAAAACTTCTCCACAGACTCAAGTCGTGTTCAGTGACGGGATTAGCCTGTTAGCTCAGGTGAAACCAAGCTAACAGGCTAACAGTCGGAGTGAAGCGCTAATGGTGACTTCACCTGTCCATCAAGTGATCATTATGCATTGTTTCAAACCTCTATATTATCTAAACGAGCAAGTTTAGTTTAATTCACCCCCCGTACAGTTGTCAGGAAGAAAGAACGTAGTGGTTGAGAGTAAAACCGTTTTTTTAACCAGGCTGTAAACAGGTTAATTCTGCTCTAAAGTTGGGCTTTTTAACATGGGAGTCAATGGGAATTGACTCGTTCTTGGAGCCAGCCTCAAGTGGGCACTCAGTGAACTGCAGTTTTTTTGTAGTTCTGCATCGGCTTCACCTCTGAGCTGCGGTTGTTGCTGCTTGAGCAGAAGCTCATTAATGTTCCGTCATCATTTGACTGTGACGTCGCTCTGAAACTGTTGATTCAGTTTCCACAGCGTCGGTATTCTGCTGAGTCATCCTTCAGTTTTTCTGTCAAAGGTCAAACACGGCGTCGGCGCCTGGAGGATCACGGCCGTCACCTTCAGCCCTGACGTCCAGGAGTCATCTCTGCTGTGTCGTTTAATTCAACCTGTTCACAAACGCATCAGAGTTTGTACCGATGTCCTCAAATCGAAACACGTCCGACACTTCGTCCATGAGTTTTATTTCCCACATGAGAAGTGAAAGATGATTCAGCAGAAAATGCAACATGGAGAATCAATTACAAGAGTTACTGACCCTGTTGTCTTTGCTTCCAGCTGATACAACTGTTTACATGAAGGAGACGAGATGTTATTCATTCTGTTTACACGTGTCCAGTGCACGTGAGTGGTCATGTGATGTGTTTTCAGACGCGTTAGTGTCGGATTAAAACAGACAGCGATAGTTTTAAAACACTGTCGTATGGATAAAGCCTCTGATTCACTCACATTTACTGTGTGTGTGTGTGTGTGTGTGTGTGTGTGTGTGTGTGTGTGTGTGTGTGTGTGTGTGTGTGTGTGTGTGTGTGTGTGTGTGTGTGTGTGTGTGTGTGTGTGTGTGTGTGTGTGTGTGTGTGTGTGTGTGTGTGTGTGTGTGTGTTCTCAGCACTCTGGCGAGCATCAACCCAGCAGCTGTCGTGTCCAGACTGGGCGTGTCTGATCTGAGTGTCAGCTCCCTGTGTTCAGGCGGCAGTGTGGATCTGAGTCTGGAGGCCAACGCCATCGCTCTGCGTTACCTGAGCGACTCTCAGCTCAGCAGGTTGTCTCTGGGAGGCCACGCCCCTCGTCTAGTCCCCACCTCCTCCTCTGACTACCTGCTGTCGCCTAGCAACATGTCTCTGGGCACCAGGCAGTACATGAGGAAGTACGGCCTGATCGAGGAGGAGGACGACGAGGAAGAAGAAGAGCAAGAGGAGGTCAAAGTTCAGGAGGTGTCGACTCGACAGCCACTGACCGAAGCTCTGAACGTGAAGCCCCTCCCCCAGAGTCAGCTGATCAGAGACCTGCTGCCGAAGATTCAGTTGTTGGCCCGAAAAGCCGCGCCCCTCAGCGGCCGACAAGGAGAACTGCTCCAGCAAGCGTCCATCTTTAATGAGGACGAGCAAGCACCAGACGGAGGGATCAGTGGGAAATATTCTGGACCTGAGTCGTCTGAGACAGCTGCCCAAACTCTTCTGAGTCTGGCTTCTAATGCGTTCAGGGTCAAACTGGTTTTAATGGATATGTGACTCTTTAGCAGCAAATCAGACCAAACGTCTCTTTATGGTTTAACTGGAAATCTGCTTTGTGCGTGTGCGTTATTTTCATGTCAATGTTTTTGCACATTTTTATTTTATTGATTCCACAAATAAAATTCATATGAATGATTTTATCTGCTGACTTCCTGTTTATCGAAGCTTTAAAGGAGAAGCTCAACATTTCTTTTTTTATCCGATGTTCGTTGTTTCAGTCGAAACACGACTCGAAGTGACTGAAACACCTTCATGAAGTTTCTAACTTTACTGTTTATTTTTCTTCATTAATTTAAATTAAAATTTCTCACTTTCATTTGACAAATGTTTAGATTTTAAAACGTTTAAATGAAACTTGAACCTGTTTAAACTGTCAAATCAGTTTGTGTTTGTCCTGTGAAGCAGATGGTCGGGGTCAGAGCAGCAGCAGCAGACGGGACACGACGTCTGCTGCTGCCGCAAAGAAATTAAAATAAGGATTAAAATGTTTTATGAAATAACCAGACCGATGCTCTGGCCCCTGCTGGTGAGCTGTGCGTCCTGCAGCAGTATTGGTTATTGATCAGTGATCGGCCTGACAGTGAGTTCATCACTGTGCTGTTTGTGTCCACATGTTCCCTGGGATGAAACCGACTGTTGACTAACAGGCGATCAATGTCTCAAAGGTCGCCGTGACGACTGGTTGCTCTGCAGGACACTGACCTGAGATCGGCTCGTCCACTCAGACTTTGTTCACCTGCTCAGGTAAGAGCTCCAACTTCAGTGCTTTAACTTTACTGTGATTCTTTATCTTTTATTAAAAAAAAATTAGCTTTATTTTGAATTCATTCAGTTAATTCTGATCATTAAATTAAAGTCTTTATATCTTTGATAGAGAATATAAGTATATATATTTATGTATAAAATATATATATGTATAAATGATTGTGTATTTCTTAGGTTCATGTTTAAATGTGTCTGTTTACCTGAAACTGACGTTTGAAGTGAATTAATGTAGTTTAAATATTAGTTCAGTTCCATTAAACACTATTTGTTCCTTAATAACAATTTATATTCATTATTGATGCTAATAATTACTTAACATAAAAACAGTCAGTGTATATATAAATATGTCAGAAATAAATGAATAAAAACTAAACGATTCAGAGACAATGGATTTTTAATCATTTCAATAAAAGCAAAGTTGAATTTGAAAATATATTTTCAAATTCAACTGATTCAGTTTTATGAAAACGTATTTAATAAATAAAATGAACGTTAACCTTAAATTAATCATGAGGTTGATTTGAAAACAAACTGAAGGATTTTACAGCTCAGACGCTCAGTTAGAGTTTATTGATTAACTGGGTTTGTGAGGACCATTTTAAGCACAGACCCGACATTTTGTCTGGTCCTCACATTTTTAAAGGGCTGAGATTTAAGACTTTGTTTTAGGGTTAGAATAAGGTTTAGGTTATAGTTAGAGTTAGATTAAGGTTTAGCTTAGGGTCAGGGGTAAGGGAATGTATTATGTCAATGAGTGTCCTCACTAAGATAGAAGTACAAATGTGTGTGTGTCTGCTGCTTTCACTCTCCAGGATGAGGGCTGCTGATTGGCTGTTGGCTGTGGCGTTCCTGCCACTCGCCTCTCTCGCCTTCCATCCAGACATCTGTGGAGCCAAACCCAGAGACCTGGCTCTGGAGCCACGCTGCATCTACCGAAGCCCCGACCCAGAGGGCCCGACGCTGGAGCCCGAGCCAGTCCCCGAGTCCACAAACCCCAGAGTGTGGGAGCTGTCGAAGGCCAACAGCCGCTTTGCCCTGTCGCTGTACAAGCAGCTCGCACTCGGCAAGACGCCCGAGTCCAACATCTTCATGTCCCCCATCAGCATCTCCACCGCATTCGCTATGACCAAACTGGGCGCCTGCAACAACACGCTGCAGCAGATCATGAAGGTGAGACTCAGTGCATGATGGGAGTTCTCCCTCAGTGCATGATGGGAGTTCTCCCAGCAGCATAACCAAGGGATGGTTCAGGACCTGATCCAGAACTATAGGCTTTATCAAAGAGGAACGTTTTAAGTCTAATCTTAAAGGGATAGTTCACCCAGAAATGAAACTTCACCTTCTCTTGTCTTCACCTCTTTACCTCCTCTCCTCTTCACCTCCTCTTGTCCTCTCCTCCTCACCTCTTTACTTCCTCACCTCTTTACCTCCTCACCTTCTCTTGTCTTCACCCCTTTACCTCCTCTCCTTTTCACCTCCTCTTGTCCTCTCCTCCTCACCTCCTCCTGAGGACCTAGTGTTGATGGTCTTTCTGTGTGTTGAACTGCAGGTGTTTGAGTTTGACTCCATCAAAGAGAAGACGTCAGATCAGGTCCACTTCTTCTTCGCCAAACTCAACTGTCGTCTGTTCCGGAAGAAGGACGAGACCACGGAGCTGATCTCTGCTAACAGGCTGTTTGGAGAACAGTCTCTGGTCTTCAACGAGACATATCAGAACATAAGTGAGATGGTGTACGGAGCCAAACTGCTGCCGCTCAACTTCAAGGTAAAGTGTCATCCAACACACCTACGTATCGCCACTTGCTTATATCCTGGTAACCCTGATTCTGTGCTGCAGGAGAAGCCGGAGGAGGCCCTGGTCACCATCAACAACTGGATCGCCAACAAGACAGAGAACCGGATAAAGGACACGCTGCCACAGGGGGCGCTGGACTCCAACACCATCCTGGTCCTTGTCAACACCATCTACTTCAAGGTAGTACTTTACGGAGGGTTAGGGCTACAGCTCAATATGGGACAAACTCAACCTCCAGCCAGTGTAGGTGGAAAAGTCCATTCTGCAAGAAACACACTAGAAGGAGCCAGTAAATTTAGGGTTAGGGTTAGACCTAACCCTAAGTTCCCCCAAGTTTAGACCTGGAGAGATAATACGTTTGTAAGATGGAGAGAAAAATGAAAAACAGCTACACTCCTTTAAAACCTTTGAAAAAATCTAACGTGAATTTAACTTAGAAAATGGGGACCTGTTCAGATTTCTACCATACAGAAATTAAAAAAGGAATCTCAGCACAAGGTAATGAAGTAATTGAAGTGTTGACAGTGAAAACAAACACACCCCCTCAGAGATTGTGTGTAAATTGTGCAGAGGTTTGCAAAATGAAAGTGGAAGATATTCTCTGTATGTAAAACAAAGTGGAGTGAGTGTAGAACACAGCAAACGTCCACCAGCTCCAAAAGATGGTTTGACATTGGAGAGGAAATATACTCTATGGAAAAATGTACTCATCATTTAAGGGTTAACGTAGGGCTCCACGAACAGCGCTGGGGAAAATGGACGGCACAAACGTAAGAATGCATCGTGTTCTCAGCTGGTCTGAAAAGAATGGATCAAAAGCTGTAAAGAGAGTGGTTGACGCACAGTGTTTCTACCTTTCAGGGTCAGTGGAAGAACAAGTTTGACAAAGGTAACGTCTTCGTCTCCGATTTCCACGTCAGTGCGAGTCGCAGCTGCTCGGTCAGCATGATGTACCAGGAAGCCAAGTTCAGGTACAGATACTTCCCCGACGACCATGTGCAGCTGCTGGAGATGCCGTACCTTGGAGACGACATCACCATGGTGATCATTCTTCCAAGCAAGGACACAGCGCTCAGTCAGGTAATACAGATTATTGATTATTGGCGTCAAGGCCCGAACAGAATATATAATAACGTACACAGAGGCAGCATGTAGACAAAGTCTCATTGTCCTGCCACAGTTGGAAAATGTCCAAATGCACATGAGACTCGAGCTGCTCATTGGCCTCAGATTTGATATATTTTCCTCTGTACACCAGTAGATTAGAAAGCTGTCGAGATGAGGTGGAGACTGACTGAAGTTTAACCTGAGGGAGTTTCATCTCAACGACGTCTGTCCAGTTACTGTGAAAACAGTGGAAATCAATGAGTTAAAAGCCAAATGTCTAAACCTCAGTCACATCTTCCACCGTGGAAGAAGTTCTGTCAAATAGTTCTACAGCCGACTGTAAACCAGTGTCATCTGCATATAAAGTGACATTTCCTCTGATTCACAGAGGAAAGTTTCAAGGAGGAAACATATACATGAAAGAAACCTGTGGTCCTAGTACAAGGCCTTGTGGTACTCCACAGTCAGAGAAGTAAAGTAGTGAAGGACCACGTGCACATTAATGTTTATTTTTGTGTCAAGGTGGAGGAGAGTCTGGACCTGACGAAACTGAACGACTGGTTGAATGAGATGGAGGAAACCTCGGTGTCCGTCCACGTCCCTCGGTTCAGGGTGGAGGACAGTTTTGCTCTGAAGGAGGAGCTGCAGGCGATGGGACTGATTGACCTGTTCAGCGCAGAGAAGTCCAGCCTGCCAGGTGCTTCACCCTCTCATGTCCACAAACCCCACATCAAATACCTCTTTTCACCAGCAGCAGCACAGTAACATTAAAGGTCCAGTGTGTAAGGTTCTGTTTTCACTTGTGTTTCATCTAAATTGTAGAAATTGTTTTCTTTACCTTTATCTTTATCTTTAGAATGGGCCCTTTATATTTAAATACTTTATATTTGAAAACTTTATATTTAAATACTTTATATTGACATCAGGAGCGGGTCCTCTCTACAGAGGCAGCCATGTTTTTTATAGAAGCGGAGACCAGACAAACACCTTGACACCTGACAACTGAAGCTCCCACAGGTTCTCATGTTTGAAGGGGGGGTGAGGTGAGGGGTATTCAGCTGCAACATGCAACATGGCCACTAGATGTCACTACATTCTACACACTGAACCTTTAACATACATGTTTGTTGATGGATTACAACTGGGCCGAGTGCGACCACATGACAGTTCAGGTGATCAGATAAGCAGATGGTCACGGAGGCAATGTCCCCACGAGTGAAAATGCAACTGAATCGTCACGTAATCCGACAACATGGGCAGAAATGTCCTCAGGCTCAAAATAATAATAAACAATCTGTGTTTGAAACACATTTGAAACCAGGTGTGACTTAATAAATGAAAGCATGAGACAAGGTTTCACAGGTGAGTTCACTCCGCTCTGCTTCCGCCAATCGGCTTGTTGCTCCCTCACTGCGAGCTAAACACTGATCAACATCAGACTGTTTCCTGTCCTGGCTCCTAAACGTGGACATCAGGACATCAGACAGTTTACACATCTTCCGCCCAAACTAAAAACACACCTCTTCAGACTACACCTTCAATAAAAGTTTAAACTAACAATTCAGTAGCACTTACTTATAGAACTTTGTAGTTTTGCTTTTGTGAAGAAATTGTACTTTCTTGATTCTTGTTGTTCTGGGTTTGTTCCTCATGGTTGACGCACTTATTGAAAGTCGCTTTGGATAAAAGCGTCAGCTCAATGAAATGTAATGTAAGTTTGTGTTTGTTTCAGGAATCCTGGAGGACGGCTCGGACTCTCTCTACATCTCAGACGCCTACCACAAAGCTTTCCTGGAGGTTCGTTACCGACACGCTGGTCACCTGGTGACAGAAATCAACTTACAAAGTTATTTTGTTTAACTTTGTTAGAAAAGAGACTAGAACAGTGAATCCAGTTAACGTGTTTCCCTGTAAACCCTGCACTCACAAACAACCCCTTCTTGTGCTCAAACTGTGCTTTTGCACTCATGACATTCTCCAACCAATAGAATGCCAGGTGTACTGATGACAGATGGAACTGTCCCGCCCTGGTTATGTGTGCGTTAAGGAGTGTGGTACTCTACCAGGGAGTCTTCAGCTCAGACAGGCTCTTGACAAACCTGTTCTCTGGCTTCTAGGTGAATGAGGAAGGCAGTGAGGCGGCGGCAGCCACGGCCGTGTTGGCGATCGGACGCTCCCTCAATTTGAACCGTGAGATTTTTCTGGCCAACCGACCGTTCCTGCTGCTCATCAGAGAATCGACCATTAACACGTTGCTGTTCACCGGCCGAGTGGCCGACCCCTGCAACTAATAAAAGCTGCTTTCATACAAACTCAAATCAACGTTTCTCTGTTTAACAAACCAGCCTTTGACCTTTGATAAACAGCAGCATTATATGAATGTTTAGATTGTGTGTAGATGAGTGTGAGGAGCTGAACATGTGACATTTGTGTAGATCATGTGAAAATGACTATCACACACTGTGAGACTGGTGATGCTCCTCTGGTTGTTAAAGGTTTCACTGTGAGACAAAAAATACGACTGTGGTTGTACGTCTCCACCAAACACTCACTTCCTGTCACACATTCATTTATAGAAAAATAAAAATCTATATATTCAACTAAACGCATGTTTTACTGTTTCAGCTTCACATGAATTTATTGTTTAAAGTTCCAAGAAAACTGTCACATCTTGTTTTGTTTCAGATGTGTGAGGTCAATCACTAGAAAGTGGTTCTTAGGAGACTGTTAACCAGTGTGTGTGTGTGTGTGTGTGTGTGTGTAAAAACAGTCTCCTAAAAATCACTTTCTCGGGATTGACTTACATTTTTATTAACTCTTGGTTGATTGTGTGGTGCTTGATTTTAATCTCTCCACAAGGTGGCGCTACTTCTCAATATTTTCAATATGCTCCTTGCTGCTGCTCGTGAGTTTTGAGATAATTATTTTTCCAACGATACAAAACAGAACACTGCATATATGTATAAATACATGTCACAAGCACACATATACATACACACAGACACATTCACACAAACCAAGCTAAAAGCTCTTTTAGTTTATGAACTGGTTAAATAAACCGTTTTTCTGACTCCTTCTCAAAGACGTTAATCGACTTGGTTTCTTCGTACGTTAGCGTGTGAATAACGTGAGTCGCTGCAGTTTGACACTTAAGGTGCTTTATTTCCTGTGAAGCGACCTGTGAGTGATCTATAGATTGATAGTGGTCATAGTAACAGAAGCTTCTTCACATTTTCTAACTATCATCCACCTTTGCCCCCCCCCTCCACCAGACACATGCAACAGAAAAGTTCTTCACATCAAAGCTTCAGAACACGTTCAGTACGTCCTCTTTAAAAAGTACAGTATTAAAAGTGTTTTTACTAAAACCATCTTCTGCTCGGATATATTAGATACACGGTGACAGTAAAGTATCATCAGACGTGTTGTGGATATTCAGAAACAGTCAAAAGTAAAAAACAAACATGAAACCAACATTTGGCATTTAAAGCGAACAACGTCGATGACGGAGCCTCGACCGACTCAAAGACACGAAGACCGGAGGTTGATGAAGATGATGAAGATGATGAGGTTGAGCCGTTTTCACAGTTTGAAGATGAAACTGAATAACAATGGAAGAGAAGTCGGATCCTGAGTCACTTTATCTGATCAGATTCTGTAGATGAATTTATTTAAAGTTGAATCTGATGATTCTTAGAAATAATCAAACACCAGTTTGTTGTTGATTCATCGACAGTTTTCTGATCTTTGATCATTTATTTTAAAGAACGAGTCTGTTGAGTCTGTAGACCAAACTAGACTGGATTGAACTGGACCGAACCGGAATGGACCGGACTGAACCTGACTAGACTGGACCGGAGTGAACAGGCTGAAACCAGACTGGACTGGATTGAACTGGACTGAACCATACGAGACTGGATCGGACTGACCAGACTGGTTGACGACACCTCTGTGCGATGAGGAGGAAGGTTAGCCTGTTTTCAAACCTTTTCAAACCAGTTCAGACCGGTTTAGTATTTCATTAACCTGTTAACTTTTTTATTTAAAAAAAGTGAAAATGAAGAAAGTTGGAAAAAATCTAGTTTCTTTCTTAATTTGATCCAAAAACCAGAGTTAGGAAATGTGGAAGCTGATAAAATAAGAAGTGAATGATTATCTGCTTCAGGACGATCGATTTATCGAATCATTCTATTCCTGCCCCTACAATTTAATTTGGAGCTGAGCAACATGTCCAAAATAAAAACTGTTACCTCACTGTAGGCTAAGTGTAAGCTAACTCGAAGCTAACCTCCACCACTACATCTTTTAAAGAGGAGACTTCATAAAATCAAAGTCTGAACCAGGACCTGGTTAAACCAGAAGTTCAAAGTCGACCTTAATAAATCAAAGTAAACAATGTGGACATTTACACGTCACTAAATTCAAATTAGTTTCTAACAGACAGTTTAAGCAGATTTTAGATGGAGGAGCAAAGAGGTCGTATGAACTGTAATAATTTATGTGCATATATATATTTATATATATAACGTTCAACCATAAAACTTTTACTTTTACGTCTCAGTGTTCATATCACTTCAGTTCTAATGGTTCATCTGAAATAATAACTTATAATAACTGGATTCAAACATCCAGAAGAATCTGCCTGATGTCACTGCAGTAAAATGTTGGTTTCCACTGATATTTGTGTTTGATGAATCTAATTGGTTAATTTTCCTGTTTCTACAACTTTATTTCAACTGTACATGCAAACGTTTAACATTATAACATGTACGTTTTTGTAAAACTGAAAGTTAATGTGCGTTAAGAATTAAAACAAGGTCTTTGTGGTTAGGGCCATGTTGCTCAGCTCGGTTTGTCGTCCTCCGATTCTTTTTTATTACCTGCGGCTGTTTGTTTATTAACAGGTTAGTTTTATTTCTCGTTACTGAGGTTTAGCAGTTAGCATTCTGCTCTGTAGGGAAGGAAAATGTCCGATTAGCAGAGTGAAAGAAAAGTCTCTGTGTACCTGATAGTTCCTGCTTTAGCCTGAAGAGTGAGCGCGGTAATCAGGCAGGAAAACTCGAGTCCCGCCAGGAGCTGCTGCTTCACTTGCATAAAAAAATTGACTGTCCACTGAGAACGTGATTCATAGCTCTAGAAAAACAGTAACAGCCGGTCCATGTGCTACCTGCCGACCTGCGTCTGAATCAACTCCTCGTGTTTACATAGTTTAAATATGTTTGTCTGATAATATGTGTACATTTAAAATTGTTCTGTTTTTATAAAAAGTCTCTTTCTGACCCCGTCTCTCTGATAAGTGCTGAAGTTGTTTCGACGCTTGAACGCTGTCTTTCCTTTGGTTGCCAGGTGACCTGTCTCCACCCTCCAGAAGATGAACTTTGACCTCTGGAGGGTTTTTAAGTCCAGCTCCGGGACCTGGCTACTACATCCATCTGGTCTGACTGGGTCTGGCTCTTCGTCCTGTCGCTACCTGATCACAGCCGTCAGTCAAAGATGCATCAGCTCTACCACAAGTGTCGGCATCAAACCCTACTTGAGCTGAAACCATCAGCCCGTTCATTTGGTGATCAAAGGAAAAATACAATATTGATAATCAATATCATTCATGATCATTTTGATCAAAAGGCTCCAGCTCCTCTGAGGATTCATCACTTCATCCTTTTTAAAAGAACACGTCTGTGTTCAAAGGATGAACAGATGCATCTATAATGAAAATAATGGTCGCAGTTAAAAGCAATATTAAACATGTATCATCATCGTATGTAGATTGTATTCTTGTGGTAAAAGCTAACTGTCTGTTAGCTATCAAGCTAACCTTAGCCATGTGGAGACATTACTGCTGAAAATATTTGAGGGTGGATGTTTTTTCCTTTCTTGTAGCTAGCCTAACAGTTTCCCCCACATTCTAGTCTTTGTGCTAAGCTAGGTTAACAGGTCCTGGAACTTTCTTGTACTGCAAGCAAAGATTAAACAGATATCCACACTAGCTTAGCCACGGATGGTGTGAGTAGCTAGCTACAACAACCCTAAACACTGGAACTGTTTGTACATGATAAGAAAAATTGTTAGCTTGTTTGGTTTTCTGCGTTTAATGCAGGTCAATGATGTGCGTGATATTCATATACAGCTTTGAACCACTGACGTTAATTTTCTGTACGTACTTTGTCTGCGGGACATTGAAGCAGCTGATGTTTCAACATCGGCTAAGAAATGAGTGAAGTAGCTCCAGATGCTAACTATTTTAGCAGAGCTGGTAGAAACAGCTAAAAACAGCTGTGACAGTAAAAAAAGCTTTGAACCACTGGAATACAATCTGTATGTGATAAGTCTTTAGCGTGTGCGCTATGATTAGCATTACCTCCCTCAGTTTTTGGAACTGAAAGTAGAAAAATCTTAATTAGCAACTAATTCTATGATTTAACACTTTTAAACCAAAAGGTCTTGGGTTTATTACTGAAGGATCCATAAAGGATGAATCGATTATTGTTATAATCCGACTGAAGCTAACTGTAGATCTAACGTGTAGTTTGTTTGTTTTGTAGTTTTTCTCTGTGCAGAAGCTGATGCATCATTAACATATAACGTTGTTGATCAGGTGTCGACTTGTCTTCACACATTATCAGAGCAAAAAAGTGTTTCCGCAAAAATCTGAAGAACAATAAAGACATGCTTTTATAAAAATATCTGAGAAGACTGACGGAGATCTCTGGATCTGAGTGGGTGGATCAGAGCGCCCCCCGGTGGTGCTGTGCTGTGCAGTGCAGCAGCTGTATTGCGTAGTGATGAGAGGTAACTGAGCTGTGTAGCTTATCTGAGGCCAGACGTTGTCCAGCGTTTTCCTGCTGCGAGTCTGTTCCTGAACGACTGACTCCAACTGCCACAAGATTCAAAGATTCAAATCCAGTGCGACCAGAGCTCTTCACCTGTGTCACTGCTCTACACCCAACTCCTCTATTCTCCATCTGAAGCTTTCAAATGCTTCTCGTGGTCAAACTCAAATTCTCATGTGACCAAAGTCCTGAACCTGGATCTGAAGAGGCCTGTGAGATACAGACCAAAGCTCTGGGAGTTCTTACTTCATCTAATTTAATTAATGAATAAAACATTTAAATGTTTTTCAATCAAATATCATTTTCACATTTAACTATTCTCACTGATTCACTCTCATTTAAAAGTTAAACATTTTAAGATGCAACATATTGGAGCGTTCACTGTCTTATTAATGTTAAAATGTATATTTCTCAAACATAGAAGATTTTAGATTTAATAATTAAACCAGAGTCAAACTGAACATTCAAACCTAAAAGAATGTTTTGGGGTTTTTTTGTGACATTTTAAAGACAATTAGTTTAGAGGTAGAGAAACAAAGGTCGGCCCCTAAAGGCAAAGAGACAGAATTACACTGTAATCCATAGAAACTCTGATCACACTGGAATTCAACGTACTTTTCTCATTGAACCTATTTTTGCAGCTTTATCTTTTGACGTCGTTGTGGCACTTGAAGAGGACGCAGGATTATTAAAATCCAACTCTGCACCCTGGATTGTCTCAAGGCAAATATGAAGGATTTGATCTGTTAAACTGGCACTGAGTAGTTTGGCAAAGTTTCCACCAGACAAACTGTTGTGATGTTAATTTATGAACCTGTAATACTTGTAAATATAAAATTAGAAATCTGTAACGTAATAAATGAGAACCACTGCGTCCTGTGGTGTATGAGGTTGTTGGGGTGTGTGGCATTTCTTCATTTTAGCTTAATCTGTTTGTTTTGGTTAGTGAAGGTAGATGCGGTTTAAAGCGGAAAAATCTCAGTTCGGACTCAAAGGTGTCTTTTCTGTCGCTACTGTGGCGTCACCCCACCCGACCTCGACCCCACCCTCCGCCTCTCTGGGTCAGTCAGGCCCGGTGGTGGAGACAGAGGCCTGGGGGCCCTCACTATACTGGCCTCCGCCACTGCTGCTCCCACCACCACTGCCCGCACCCTCTGGCTCTTCCTGGCTAGGAGAAGCCTCGTCGCTTGGACCCCCCCTGGATGTGACGGAGGTGGTGGTGGTTTCGGGGGAAGCGCTGTGAGCCTCTTGGGGGGCACAGCCAGGGTGGTTTTTGCGGAAGTGCTGATTGAGGATGGCCTGGAAGGGGAAGCTCTTGCCGCATACATGACAGTGGAAGGGCTTGTTACCCGTGTGCTTGCGGATGTGGTACTCCAGCTGGTCCTTGCGGGTGTACTTCTTCCCGCAAATACGACAGACAAATGGCGTGATGCCCATGTGCAGGCGCATGTGGCGGTCCAGACTGCCCTTCTGATTGAAGGACTTGCAGCAGTAGATGCAGGTGAGTCGGGGGTTGTAGCGGAACCAGCGGTCTCCTACTTGTTCCCTCAGGTAGTCCTCGTAACCACCCATATCAAACGCTGCATGCTCCTCCCCCTGACAGGCAGAACTACATGTTAATACACCGACACCACGACAGACGGCCTCAAAGTCCATTTAGAAACCACTTAACCCCTTAAATACCAAGAGAATGAATCCTTCAGGAGGTTCTGGAGGCTCAAATACACAAGAGTATAGGAGGAACCAACAGACACTCGGGTTCTTGTGTACCTGAGGTTCTGTGTTGGTTCAGTGACTCCTTTGGATGATTCTAATGGTCCCATTGGGTTTTTAACTGGTTCTTGGGGGAGGTTCTAACTCTCTCTCTTTTAGGGGTTGTAGTGGATACTGTGATCTGGCAGACTTTGGGGTTTAGTGGCCATTGATCTTTTATTCAGCTGAGAATAGAGAATAAAAGGAAACCAGTTGTCTTTATCTCATTGGAGGCTCTAAGGACAGATGTGATATTTGTAATATAAGTGATGTACAAGTTGAATTGGTACCTGGGAGTTTGGCTGTCGCACTTCGTCTGCCCTGTTGGGAGACTCACTCTTCGCCCTCTGACGTTCAGCCAGGACGACCACGCTGCCGGTGGGACTGAACCTGATGCACACACATTAACACACTCGTCAAGCATCCAGTGCATTCAGTGACATCATCAGTGTATCATTGCAGACGTCACCTGTCTGTCTCGCTGAAGCTGGAGGATGGTTGGACGCTCCGGGTCCCCAGCGCCCCCACTGGCCCGGTCACCAGCGTGCTGCGTCCTGACGTGTCGATCATCACTGTGGTCCCTTCGTCCACCAGCCCCTCCTCTTCCTGTTGCTCTCCGGCTCCGATCCACTCCTCCATCCTCTCCGTCTTGATTCTTACTCCATCCACGCTGCCAGCCTCCTCTGCGCTGCGGCTCCTCTCCGGCTCGCTGCTTGTCTCCATGTACCACTGACCAGCCCGGTTGATGCGAAGGATCGGTTCTTTGCCTGCTCTTCCAGCAGCAGCAACCCCGGGCCCCTCCAGCCCACTGTGCTCCACAGTTGGGGGCGGGCTGATCGGCTCTTCAACAGGGCTGATTGCTTCACGTGCCTCTGCACCGCCCCGCGGGCCAAGGAGCCGCAGATCACCATGATGACCCCCTCCTCGAACCACCGCCTCCAGGGTCCTGCCCCCCCTGGACCCCCGCACTTCTTCCTCCCTGGACTCCTCATCCAGTTCGGCGAGGCTGATCTTCAGGTGGATGCCCTCCAGGATCTGGGTGCAGCGATCGATGATGTGCTGCATCTGCAGGAAGCTGGCAGCTGTCAGGTAGCTGATGATGTCGGCGAGCTGCAAGCAAAGGCGGCCCGTGTAGCAGAAGGACAGCAGCTGCTCGAACACAGACGGGTTTCGGATCACTGTCAGTGACACTGTGCTCATCTGGCTCAGAGACATGTGGTCCCGGAAGTACGGTGAGCTTGCGGCCAGGACCACCTTGTGTGCACGGAAGCTCTGGCCCTGAACATTGACCACGATGTCGCAGAGACGGCCCTGTACACGGAGCTGGTTCAAGTGTGACAGAACCGAATTACTGAAGTCCGGGATGTCGAGTTGGATGCTGCCAGAGCGCTCCATGCTGCAGCCTGCGGGGACACTGCAACAACAGGAACAAAGATCACACAAAACTGATCAGGATCAGACGCTACCATCTTAGCACCTGATTGGTATTTCTGTTAAAGGGTGTCACAACCATAGATGGACCTGTATAAAGATGGACGGCAGGGTTTACGACCTATACTGCAGCCAGCCACCAGGGGGCGATCCAGAAGGTTTTTGGGGTGGGATATCTAGGCACCTCATGATTTGATTCAGAGGGCTACGATGGATTATAAAACTGACTGAAGTATTTTAGACTGTTACTGTTATTGCAAGTGTGTAATTTACAATATAAGCTTTTCAATTAAAAATCAGACTGCACCAGTCAGTGTGTAACAGTGGTCAGTGATCTCCACATGGATTTGACTTCATTCAGTTTCGACCTGTGTGCTGCTTCTTTAGTCTTTACTGCATCAGTGTGTCTCTGCCTGGCTGCAGCATCTCTCCGCTGGTCAACGAGACATTCTGCTCCTCGCCTCGTTTTTAATTACTGACACTTGCTGATCTTTATAAAAACCTGCTAATGTTTATGTTCCTGGATAAACGGGCGTCGCTTCTTCTGCAACAATGAAGTTGATGAAATGTCTGCGTTGTGATAATCTGCAGGAAGAACTTCTCTCCTGTCTGTAGTGTGTGTGTGTGTGTCTGTCTGTCTGTCTGTCTGTCTGTCTGTCTGTAGTGTGTGTGTATATGTGTCTCTCTGTGTGTGTCTCTCTTCACACAAACTGACTCTCACATGTGTTGATTTCTTTCCCTCCTGGTTGATGCACTGATTGAAAGTCACTTTATATAAAAGTGTCGGCTGAATGAAACGTGATGTAATCTCTAGACCAGTGGTTCTCAACTGGTCTGGCTTCGGGACCCACCATCACCCCTTAACGACAAGCCGCGACCCAAATCAAGGAAAACTTCTCAAATGTATTTAATGAAAAGATGGTGCAGATAGTACAGAATATCACAGTATGGCAACACCAAAAAATATTCATGATAATCCAAAACGACCAGCAGGTGGCGATGCTAGAGAGGGAAATATTCCCTTTTACACTCAATTAGCTGCATTTTAATTAAAAACCAAAAAGTGCATCTTAAGGACACGAGGTAAAACAACATACATAACAATTCAGTAACTTCAGCCTTTTTTAACAGACTGAGAATACTCACTCTATGACAACCAACAAAACTGATCCTATTCACACTCCTGAACAAATACTGTTAATGAGAGTGAATAGACGCACTCCGCTGCATAAAAAAATCCCCTTCAAAATAAAAGCACAGCATTTTTTTCTGAACATTTATTTTTGCCCAGGCAAAGGCCCGCGACCCACTGGAAATGGGTCTCACCAGTTGAGAATCACTGAACTAGACGATGTAGGATCATGAATCAGTTGTGGTCACTTTAACCCTGACGTCCTGGTCTTGTCTCATGTTGTGTAGCAGATGAACTACGTGTTTAAAAGGTAAACGTCAGTTGTGTTCACGTCATAATAACTTGCGATGAGTGTTGCTGTTTATTGTAAAGTGAGCTCAGGTCGGCAGGAGAGTGGAGGACGACACTCGGAGACTCTGACTCGTGAAAAAGACGATTGGACCTTTAATGAGTATATAATTATAAGAATAAATATTCAGCGGTGGGACAAAGCTACAGAAATGAACATAGTGGAAAACATGAATTTAATATGTTCCGTCTCAGCATCGATGCAGAGTTGTCCGCATCGCGACGCATCTAAAAGACCATGAATTTCCCACCTCTGGAAAATTTGGCTTCACTTCTGGGAACTGTCATGTCGGCCATCTTTACTTACAGTCTGTGGTCACAGATTATTAAAGGTGACAGTGACATCACTGACTAGATGAGTCTGCCTACAGGGGGCAGCGTAGCTCAGAGACGAGCTCAGTCCTCTGGTTAAAGTGTGAACTGGTCTCTTTAAGTTCTTTTTAAGTTGGAACCATAGAAACACTTGAGTGTAAACTCTCCTTCTACCAGAGGGGGCAGAGCGGGAGGACAAACCTGTCGTACCTAAAGCACCTGGACCCAGATCCGGAGCAGGACCAGACCACTGACAGCAGCAGTGAGAGATCTGGATCCGGTGTGACGCTGGGGACCAGGACAACCTCCAGGTGTGCAGAGTGACTCTCACCTGAGGGGGCAGGGGGGGGTCGGCTCTGGCTCCAGGGTGCGGGTCTGTCGAGGCTTCAGTCCTGCAGCTAGCTGAGCATCCTCCGCAGTGAAGGGAGATGACGGCCCGGCTCGGCTCGGCTCGGCCCGGCAGGCTGCAGCTCCACCCGCCGCTCCTCCAGGCTCCGGAGCTCCGCGGCTCCAGCGGTGGTCGCGTCAGTTTCAAGGCCGGAGAAGAGCAGCTGAGTTCGGGCTCGGGTCCGTCTCCATTCCGCTGGAGGTGAGACTCGGTTCAGACTCGGTTCAGACTCGGTCGAGTGTCGGCGGACTGATCGTCATCTTCCTCTCAGGCTGAGGGCTGCAGGAAGGAAGGAGGTGCGCGGGGCATGCTGGGAAATGTAGTTCATGACCAGGAGGAGACGTGGTTGGACGGCTGCTTTAAAGACTTCAACTCCCAGAATGCATCTGTGAGCAGAGGGGTCATGATGGCCCTTGGAGTTTGTAAAAGTGTAAGTTCACACACACATATATACACACACACACACACACACATATATACACACACATACACACACACACACATATATACACACACACACACACATATATATACACACACACACACACATATATACACACACACACACATATATACACACACACACACATATATATACACACTATATATACACACACATATATACACACACATACACACACACACATACACACTTATACACACACACACACACATACAGATACACGCGCACAAACACAACATCACATAGAGAAATGGAACCAGGTCTTTGGGGCAGAACCAGATCGAACAGACCCTCTGATCCAGATCACTTCTGATCCCTGATCAGGTTTAAATATCGACTGAGACTGTTTCTATTAAAGAAATGTAATAAAACATTAGAACATCAGAACATTAGAACCTGCGGTTCTCTACCTCCCCTGCAGGGGGTTTGGACCTGATGTAGTTTCCTGATGTGGCCACAGGGAGGCAGCCCTCACTGACACATGACGGTGTTTCTCTTCCTCACCTCCTTCCTTTCCTTGCTCTCCCTCCTCCACTCATCTTTTTTCTCTCTCTCTCTCTTTCCTGTTCTTCTCTTCACGGGACATCTCTTCACTAGTGTCCGTCCTGGGAGACGGATCCTCACGTGTCTCTGAGGTTTCTACCTTCTTTACCTGTTAGAGGTTTTAGTAGTTTGACTCTTGTTGAGGGTGAAGGACAGAGGACGTCTCACCTTGTTAAAGCCTGTGAGACAAATGGATCTGTGAATATGAGACTATACTAATAAAATGTGATTGATTGATTGATTCTCTGCTCCTCATTTACTTTGTCACTATATTTCCTTTTCTCTTCCTCATTTACCTCCGTTTTTTCAGGACCAGAACCAGGAACAGGACCAGAACCAGGGCTACACCTGATTCCTTAAGGACTTTAAGGTGGACTGGGGCTCATCTGTGGTGTCATGCGTTTCTGTACTGCATCCTAATGTACCGTGTTCTCTGGTACCGTGTTCTCTGGTACTTTGTTCTCTGGTACCGTGTTCTCTGGTACTTTGTTCTCTGGTACCGTGTTCTCTGGTACTTTGTTCTCTGGTACCGTGCTCTCTGGTACCGCGTTCTCTGGTACCGTGCTCTCTGGTACCGTGTTCTCTGGTACCGTGCTCTCTGGTACCGTGCTCTCTGGTACCGTGTTCTCTGGTACCGCGTTCTCTGGTACCGTGTTCTCTGGTACTCGTTGATGCGCTGTGGTTGTGACGTCATTTCCTCTCAAACACAAACTGGTTTTATGTCTTTATTAACATTAACAGAGTTACACAGTGCTCACGGACTCACACAGTTTCACAACAAACACACAACATTAATGGATTAATTGATCAAGGTGGTCACCATGGTAACAGCATTGATCTGGACAGAAGCTCATTGCTGCCAAAATTGAATAAGAAAATGATGAAATGATCAGATTCTTAAAACATGAAATTCATCCATCAGGTTCTGAGCTGAAACTTACAAAGATAAAAAGTCTGAATGAGACGCAAGAGAAACTTGATTCTGGTATTTTAGGTAATAAGTTATAATAAGTGTGATAATGGTCAATTTGAAGCTTTCAGTCGGGTCACATGACCTTGAAATATTGATCCAGAGCATTTACTTTTTATTTGAATTTTAAAATTAACATGGATCTCAGTTCAATACATTTTTATTATTCTACATTTATTGCTTTGTTTTATACATTTTGACAGAAATGAGCTTCTGTCGTTCTGAGACTGAACAAACCTGAAGAGGAAAAAATGTCTTTTCATTTTTTTGACAAACAGAATCTTTTTCAAATATAAATTAATCGACTACACAGACGTCGCTAAAGATGACGACAAACATCGAGTGGAAAACATTTTCAGCAACTTTTTCTAACAGTTAATTTTTACAGTCACGTGACAAACAGGTGAGAAGAGTCCAGGTGATTCTCTGACGTCAGATTTAACTCAAACACGTCGTGTCTGACTTGTATGTGGTCACATGACATCACAGCTGACATACATGCTCAGTTTAAATGTTATGAATGAACGAGTGAATTATCTTCAGTTGAACTTTCTGAACAAACTTGGACAGGAAACATGTGACTGAAGATTAAAATCGTTTAAATCTGCTCAACACGTTTTAAGATGAAAATCACCTGATATCTGACTCGTCTTGTTTCCACATGTGACGTGTTGTTGTTTTTTAACAGGAAGTGGAGGAAACACGGTTCCATGAATTAATCTGTTCTTATATATTTGTGGATATTTATGTTCTACAGGTTCTATCTGATCTTAGGGTGTCAGTATAACGTCTGGTTCTTCTTCTATGAGGATCAGTAACATGAACAGAACCTGCACCCTCATGATCCACATTCACCAGGTGAGTTCCGGTGAACTGAGGTGTAGCTAGCAGGTTGGAGCATGTGAACATTCACTGGTTCCAGTTTAACCAGTTTGATCGTTTCCATAAGTGCTGTGTGTCCTGATCAGCTGATTGGTTTGTGAGGACGCCGCCTGGTGACGTTCACACCTGTTTCCTCTCTCACATTCTGATGTTTAGGAAGATGAGGGGACATTCCCCAAGGACGCCACCGTTGTCTCCCTTGGCGAGTACTCCACCTCCTCCTTGTTGGGGTGGGAGGAATTGTCGGATTTGCTACGGCTGAACTCGGCGCCCATGATGGGCCCGGTGAACTTGGTGTGGGGCCGGATGCAGGAGGTGCAGCACAGCAGCGTTTTGAGGAATGCGCGGCGCATTTCGTTGCTGGTCAGTGTGTAGATGAGAGGGTTCATGGCGGAGTTAAGGACAGCGAGCGCCAGGAACCACTCAGCCTTGTAGAGAATGGGGCAGCTGAGCGTCTCGCAGGCCACGTCCAGCAGCAGGAGGACGAAGAGCGGCGCCCAACAGGCAATGAAGCAGCTCAGGACGATGATGACGGTCTTCAGCAGCGCCAGCGACTTCTCTGAACTCTTGCTATTGGCATTGGCGTTGCTGCGTCCGTTGGACACTTTGCGGAAGACAAGTTTGCGGCTACGTGTCCGCACCAGTGCATAGATTCGAGCATAGAGCACCACGATGGCCATGAGGATGATACTGAACACAGTGGTGCAGAACAGGATGTAGGTCTTGTGGTAGAGCGGCAGCACGGTGGAGCACTGCATCATGCTCTGGATGCAGTTCCAACCCATCACAGGCAGGCCGCCCAGCACCGCCGCAATCATCCACACGGTGCTGATAAGCAGGAAGACCCGGCAGGTGTTGCCGTTGTTGTGCAGCTTCATCTTCAGCATTGTGAGGTGGCGCTCAATGGCAATGGCAAGCAGGCTGAAGACGGATGCCGCCAGCGCCACGAACATGCTGCCCTCTCTGAAGAACCACTGCGTTGGCGACAGCTTGTAGGTGTTGGCGCCTGACAGCAGGATGTTGGCAGTGTAGACCACGCCTGCCAGCAGGTCGGACAGGGCCAGGTTCCCAATGAAGTAATACATGGGCTTGTGAAACTTCTTGGTTCTCCAGATGGTTGTCAGGACCAGGATGTTCTCCAGGATGATGAAGCAGCACACGATGATGAAAACCACAGAGTCAGCCTTCAGACCTGAGTCCTGCTCCGTCTTGCGGAACTTACCGGTGTAGTTGTAGTGTTTGGAAATCAGGTCGGAGTAGCTGGGTTCAGCCATGGCCTGCTGCTGCAGCAGGAGTCCAGCAGAGGGCGCTCTGTCCTCAAACTTCAGAGAACCTTGTCAGGTAGTGACCCTGAAGAGGGGCGGAGGGAGTCCAGGCTGCTGGACGAGGACATGGTCCTGCAGAGAGACACCAACTGTAAGAGACTCATCTCAGATCTGATGAAGATTAAATCACTGATCATTCAATATTTGTTAGAAATATCTTAATAATAAACGTTGTTTTATTCTTTTAGTAACGAGTCAAATTATCAGGTTGTTTTTTTCTTCAGCTAAATGAAATAATTCTGTTCAGCTCACATCGTTTCTATTCTTTTCTATTAGTTTAATTTAGTTTCTATTTTCTATTAGTTCAGTTTAGTTTCTATTCGTTTCTATTCGTTTCTAATAGTTTCTAAGAGTTTAATTTAGTTTCTACTCGTTTCTATTTCTGATCTGATCCGGATCCCACGTCGTCGTTTTAACCACAAACCGTTAAATCCGTGATCAACTGAAGTGAGTTCAGTTAAACGATGTTTAAATATTTGAATCCTTTAAAGTTTAAAACTGAAGCTTCGAGTAAAAACATATGAACAGAATAAAGTTTCTTTACCTTCAGACGGAGGAAGAAGGAAAACGGTCCGACTGCAGAGGGACACGGAGCAACAATACACACACAGAGTAACACACACACAAAGAGACACACACACTCAGAGAGCGAGAGAGAGAGAGAGCAACAATACACACGCAGAGTAACACACACACACACAAAGAGACACACACACTCAGAGAGAGAGAGAGAGAGCAACAATACACACGCAGAGTAACACACACACACACAGAGACACACAAACTCAGAGAGAGAGAGAGAGAGAGAGCAACAATACACACACAGAGTAACACACACACACACAGAGACACACACACTCAGAGAGAGAGAGAGAGAGAGAGAGAGCAACAATACACACACAGAGTAACACACACACACACAGAGACACACAAACTCAGAGAGAGAGAGAGAGAGAGAGCAACAATACACACGCAGAGTAACACACACACACACAGAGACACACACACTCAGAGAGAGAGAGAGAGAGCAACAATACACACGCAGAGTAACACACACACACAAAGAATGCCAATATTTACTTTCTTACATGAAAAACAAATCAGTTGCTGGTTCTATTGATAAATTAACATTATTTCATTTTATTTAACACAAATATCTGTTCTTTTGTCTCCCCCCCTCCCGACCTCTGACCACTGTCCCATCCGTGATGTCACCAGGGAGCTGGGGGTCAAATAGTAACTCTCACTGTGGACCTGGTCTCTGGAGTCAATTCAATAATAATAATAATAATGATATTTATCGGTGATGATGTGATTGATGTAATGAAATGTTCGTTGTTAAGGATTCTAACTCGTGACATATTTAAATCTCACAGTCTTAATGATACTGGGAGCGTTGGGTTCTGATCATGTGACCAGTGCTCGGTGGGTTTCCTGTTCACTGGTCACACAAAACAGAGCTGAACACAAAGTGGTGGGGGGGGGTGAGAGAGGGGGCTCATGGGTAACAAAGGCATCTTTCCTCGGAGCTGCATAGCTGAGCGTCACCATGACGACAGGTGGAGGGAGAAGGGAACATTAGAACCACAAACACAAACTGCAGGACACAGTCACACACAAGGTCCTGGTCCGCTTTCAGGCCTTAGTTCTAGACCAGAACCTTAGGATTGGTGCAGAACTACAATGGTCTTAGTTATGTTCTGTGTTCTAGTCCTGGTGCTGGTGCTGGTCTTGGTGATGGTGATGGTGATGGTGCTGGTGCTGGTCTTGGTCTTGGTCTTGGTCTTGGTCTTGGTCCTGGTGCCGGTCCTTGTCCTGGTGCTGGTGCTGGTCTTGGTGCTGATGCTGATGCTGATGCTGATGCTGATGCTGATGCTGGTGCTAGTCCTGGTGCTGGTCTTGGTGCTAGTCCTGGTGCTGGTGCAGGTGCTGGTGCTTGTGCTGTCTCTGGTGCTGGTCCTGGTCCTGGTCCTGTTCCTGGTGCTAGGTTTAGTCCTGGTGCTGGTGCAGGTCCTGGTGCAGGTGCAGGTGCAGGTGCAGGTGCTGGTGCCTGGTGCAGGTGCTGGTGCATGGTCCTGGTGCAGGTGCTGGTGCAGGTGCTGGTCCTGGTCCTGATGCAGGTGCTGGTGCTAGTCCTGGTGCTGGTGCTGGTGCTGGTGCCACTCAAGTGAAGGTGTCAGTAGCGCTGTGATCCCATTAATATGTGTTGGGTTGAATCAAAGATGAACTGATTAGAATGTGGAGGTCAAAGGTCACTGGGACCTCAGCAGCCCGTTCTCCGGTGTGAGAAGGTGAACGTGGCTCCAGAGGAGATCAGGTTATTTAGGCTAAAGACTTGATGACATCACACAAACAATATGGAGGCATTTCATGTTGTTTTTCTGTTTTGTTACATCTGAAGGAGAGGTCCACACCCCCTCACCCCCTCACCCCCTCACCACAGAGTGTGAAGCTGCTCAGCCTGGACGTCCCGCTGCGGGGGGGGGGGGGTAGTCGTCCTCTTAACATTCAGTTCAGCTCATTAATGCAAAGCTGCAGTGGATCTGAATGAGTCGCTTTTGTCCTGTAATTGGAGCTGGTTCTGTGGCAGCCAATGAGAAAGCAGGGCCCCTCACCCCTTTCTCCCCCATTGTGTAACGTTGGTTTCTGGGAAATGAACCAATCAAAGCTCAAAGTGGAGAAACAGCAGAACACATGATGTTCTCCTGTTTAACATCTGGACACATCATCTGGAGAACAGGTGACGATAGAACGTTGAATCAGAAACTTCAACGTGAAGACCAGTAAAGATAATAAATGTTCTACCTGTACACCGACAACACAGGGTTCTCCACAGATCACAGGGTCCTCTACAGACCAGAACTGATCCTTGATCAGCTTTAGACGTCTTCAACAGCTGCTAAGACTCATGGGTAGTGTAGTGTTCAGGAATGAGTCAGTTCAGACAGATCTGACATCAGTTCAGGGTTAGGGTTACACGTTATCCTGTTCACATGTTAATCTCTTTAATCCTTTTTCACAGACTTTATCAACAACTGACATCATGATCACGAACATGAGTATTAGTCATTTAAACCTGTTTAAATCTGGTTTAAACATTGACAGAACGTGGTTTTGAATGTGGAGCTGAAGAGAAACAGTTAACAGACGAGAGTTGATTCTGTGGTCGGCTGGAGCCGAACAACAAAGAAACAACAAAGGACCAGAGACCCCCCCCCCCCAGTACCCTTCACCCTCCTCCACATCGCTGGAGAGGAGAGAGTCCATTATGTTACCATCCAACATCCAACATTCAAACATCCAACATTCAAACATTCAAACATCCAACATTCATTATTCAAACAACCAACCATGAACTGGTCCCAGTTAAAAGAGTGAGGGAGGGGGGGGCATGTTTACCACACAAGGGGTGAGCGAGGGAGAAGAGAGAGAGAGAAGAAGAGAAAAAGTTTTTCCCACCAGCTCATTCACAGGCCGAGCTGCGTCACCCTGGAAACCACCAGGAGAGAGAGTGAGAATTTTTTATTTGAGCTTTAAAAGATTCAATTAAATTAAATGAAGAATTGATCTTCACGTGTATTTAAAAATCTAAAAAATTACATTAAAAGACAATAAAATAATCTGAAAATATAAAATGATTTTGTGTCTGTTTCAGTTTTCTTGTTCTGTTTGTACAGTGTCACAGTTTTTATCTGGTTCTTTATTTCAAGACTCAGATATAACACTAATAATGATAATGATAATAATAATAATAAAAACAATAACAATGACGTTAAGAACAGAAGATGTTGAACCTTGTTAAGATCAAAATGAGACAAAACTAATCAAATGTGATTGATAATAAAATGAAAAGAGAGAAACACCAGTAAAAGTTGAATTTCTGTAACTTCACTGAGAAAGATGTTTTCTTATATATCTTCTTAATATTTTTTGTCTAATTGTGAAACAGGAAGTGAGTTTACATAAAGTCCATTTTACATACAAAATAACATTCTAACTATTAGAAATAAAATCCAACATCTCGCGCCCTCAGTTGACACTAATACGTCATCAAAGAATCCGTCATCATCTGAACCCACAACTTGTATCTTTGTTACTTAAAGAAATAACAATAAAAAGTACTTTACTGAATACAAGCCCTCAACAGTTTAACAACGAGCAGCTCTGACGACTGGGAGAGAAAAACCTCTTTAACTGGGAGAAAGAACCAGTCAGTGTGGGGGGGGGGGGTCTGCCTCGACTGGGTGGAGAGAGCAGGGGAATGGGGAGAAGAGAGAGACCGGATATATATATATAATCTTTGTTTCACACGTGTGTGTGTGTATATATATATATACACGCGCACCGAAACAAAGATGGTGTCCGGTTATTTCATGAAAAAACATTTAAGGTCATTTTATCTTCACACGGAATCGAACAGAACTGAATACTTTTTAAATACGTAATGTTTTCAACGTAATTTGGTGAAAAGTGTTGACGCATGAGCAGAACGTATCGCGGCCCCAACGGTCGTGAACAATCAAGATTTTACGTCATGCCGTATTCAGTCTGTGGAAGAACACGAGTCAGTAGAAAAACAAAGTAAAGTAAAAGGCTGAATTTCCTCCGGTGAAGCTGCGGAGTGTCAGCGGCTCTGGACGCCGCAGCATGTTGTATCTGATCGGCCTGGGTCTGGGAGACGCCGCGGACATCACGGTGAAAGGTCTGCGGGCGGTGAAGAGCTGCTCCCGGGTTTATCTGGAGGTCTACACCTCGGTCCTGACCGGAGGGAAGGAGGCGCTGGTGCGTGTGTTAGCGTCTGTATGATACACTGCTAATCGTGTGTGTGAGATTGATTGATTGACTGATTGATTGATTGATTGACTGATCCTCAGGAGCAGCTCTATGGGAAGCAGCTGATCCTGGCTGACCGGGATCTGGTGGAACAGGGAGCAGATGAGATCCTGAAAGATGCTGATGTGGAGAACGTGGGCTTCCTGGTGGTGGGCGATCCGTTCGGGTGAGTCTCAAACCTCAGGATTGAGTTAATGACAGAGTTAGGGAAACCCAAACCCAAACCCCGTTTGTTTCCATCGGTGCTTTCACCTCTGAGACTCATCTCAAGTGTTTCGGACTTTTCTTCTTTTTCTGTGTTTGTGTTTTTCTTCTTTTCTTCTTCAGGTTTGATCTTTAATTATTTATCCACTTAATGTTTTAAAAGGTTTTATTGATTGTTTAGAATTTTTTTTTCATGTATACATTTTTTGTTCAGATGCAAAACACATATATAATATATATAATAAAATAATTAATAATTGATACAGTATTTTACACTTTAAATGGGTTTAATTATTGGTTATTAACTATTCAGGGAAATATTTAGTTTGACTGGTTTACACAAAAAGTTAAGTTTTGGTCTATGCTTTTATTTTGATAATAAATCTTAACGATGACGCAGACATTCTCTTCCTGATTGGTTCTCGTCACCTGACTCACCAGGTGAACACAAAGCTAACACTTCCTGTCAGTAACAGTTCCACCTCGTCGTTGCTCAGAGAAAAGAAATCCCTGCTCTGACTCTTCACCATCACTGCTCGTCCTTCAGAGGAGTTTCTGTTACTAAGCAACCAACTGCAGAGGAGACAATCTACTTCCTGTTTACATGTCATGTGACGTGTTTGTTTCTGCAGAGCCACCACCCACAGTGACCTGGTCCTGAGAGCAGTGAATGCTGGGATACCGTATAAAGTCATCCACAACGCCTCCATCATGAACGCTGTGGGCTGCTGTGGTCTGCAGGTACCTGGAGCACATTTCCTCCTGAGCTTAGTCTCACAGGCAGAGCTGTCAGTCAGTGATGGTGTCTAAAATCATCGTCATGACTACAGGTTTGATACTGATTAGGGTTTTGATTCCAAACTTTATATGTTGAAAACCAAAATAATCAGCTAGAGGGCGACAAAGAACCGTACCTTCACCAGGTTAACGTCCATTATCCACTTTCGTGTCCTGTCACATTATATTATACAACAATTGATGATTAAACGTTGAGGATCTGTAACCTGGTGTTTTTCTGCCGGTTCTCTTGTGCTAACATCCATTAAGTTGTTAGTGTCCACGCAGACAGTCTGACCTCATAGTTTCAGCTTCTCTAACTCTTACGAGAACCTGTCAATCAGAATCTGAATGTGTACGTGAAGCCTCGTCACCAACATAGATTGAATTCCGCATATTAAACGAGATCGCCTCTCAAATTTACTTCTGCCACTTTGTATTCCTCCTAAATAACAAAATGAAAACAAAAATAACAATTTTAATAACTGTCGTACATGTTCCACCTGTGAGGTCTCTGAGGTCACATGACGTTTGACCGTCACCTGGTTGACAGGAAGTAGCATCACGTCCTGTTGTGAAGTTTGTGTGCTGCCTGACAGTCGAAGCTCAGGGCTGAAGAGAAACAGGTGCTGATGAATCGTCATGTGACCTCATCAATAACTGACCTGTCAGACCAGCCAATCAGTGAACAGGACCCAGCTGCAACTGCCCCACCCACTGATTAGCATTAATGCTAACAGTTGTCCCCTGGGAGGTTGTTAATGTCAATGAGGGGGTGGGGTATGTAAATGAGCAGTGTGTGCAATCAATCCCATCAGCCCCTGCTGTCTGTGGACATATATACACCCCCCCCACCTGTCAGACAGACAATACTTACTGTGTGTGTGTGTGTGTGTGTGTGTGTGTGTGTGTGTGTGTGTGTGTGTGTGTGTGTGTGTGTGTGTGTGTGTGTGTGTGTGTGTGTGTGTGTGTGTGTGTGTGTGTGTGTGTGTGTGTGTGTGTGTCAGCTGTATAATTTTGGGGAGACGGTGTCGTTGGTGTTTTGGACAGAGACGTGGAGACCAGAGAGTTTCTACGACAAAATCTGCAAAAACAAAACAGCTGGACTTCACACACTCTGTCTGCTGGGTGAGTCACACACACACACACACACACCTTTTGTCTCCTCGCTCATCGCAGCGTTTAACAAACTGCTTCTCTAAATCACCATGTATGTGCAGGAGGGCTCATGTCATGTGATGTTGTTCTGGGCGTGAAGACACATTTCCCCAAGTCCTGTATTTTCTTTGTGTCGTCACCATGACGACAAAGGATGTCCTTTTTCCGTGTGTAAGATTTCAAAATAAAACAGGCCGTTTAGTCAAAGCATTAAACTGATTGTGATGTTTTGATTGACAGATATCAAAGTGAAAGAGCAGAGTGTTGAGAACCTGATGAGGTAAGAACCCGACCAGAACCAACCGAGAACCACCTCTGGTCCAGACCGGGTACTTTACTGAATACAAGCCCTCAACATGATGAGGACATGTGAGAAACTAACAGTTTAACAACGAGCAGCTCTGACGACTGGGAGAGAAAAACCTCTTTAACTGGGAGAAAGAACCAGTCAGTGTTGGGGGGGGGTATATATACACACGTGTGGGGGGGGCCCCTTGATCAGACTCAGCTGAATTGTGTTAGTGGAACGGCTTAAGTCTCAAGTTAAATCTAATTCAAGCTGGACCTTTTCACTTAAGCCAGGACTAGTTTAGTTAGTTAAGTTACCCTCTGGTTTCATGGTTTTCAGGAAGTTTTAAAATGATAAATAATTAAGGATCAGTCTGGTTAATTGGTTAATGTTTGTGATTTCAGAGGAAAGAAAATCTACGAGCCTCCTCGCTTCATGACGGTGGCTCAGGCCACAGATCAGCTGATCCAGATCATCCAGAGGAGGAGGCTGGAGGGCGAGGAGATCGGTGAGTGACACCTGAGCTGAAACATGTCCATACATTAATGAGTCATACAAATAGTTTGTAGATTTTGGTGAAATTTTAAAAAATTGCAAACATTAGACAATCTTTATTTTTTCTATTGAACTTTTTGCTTTTCAGTACTTTAGTTTCAAAACACAATTTAACAAGCTAACATTTGTTAAAGGGCCCATGTTGTGTAAAATACATTTTCTTTTACTATCTGTAATGACTTGAAGGGGTCAGTAGGGGGCCTCAGAGTATGAAAACTGTCACTCCGGACTTTTTCCCTCAGTTCATTCTAAGACATGCGATATCAAAATGTCTCGTTTGGTACTTCCTCCCCCGCATGAGTCATAAGGGATCCACTCGTCTCTCGGTACCAGTCCAGCCTCCGAACCCACCAGCCCCACCCAGCCAGTACCAGCTCCACACCGAACACGACACCAAGCAGACATGTTGCTAAGCTAGCAGCTTGTTAGCTACCACAGGCTAACCACAGGGTTAGGGTTAGGCCTGGTCGCGTGTCACTCAAGTGCAGTCAGCCAATCAGAGGAGGGGCTCAAGAGGCAGATCAGAGGACATTGCAGCAGTTTGTTCCACTTTAAACCACTGATGAAATCCCAGAAAGGTGTAAAATATGGACCTTTAACATGTCCTCTCTCCAGGTGTGACCGAGGACACTGTGTGTGTGGGCGTGGCCCGACTCGGCGCCGATGACCAGGTAATTCGTGTGGGGACATTACGTCAGCTGGTGTCATGTGACCTTGGCGCTCCGCTCCACTCGCTGGTCGTCACAGGTCGACTCCACCCACTGGAGGTGGACATGCTGCGAGTGAACGAAGAACCAAACGCACTGCAGCACCTGCGCATGATTGACAGTTCCACGTACACCTCATAACACACACTCACGTTTGTCTGTAGCACATCAGAGGACCTCATATTGAAATCTTTTTATTTTTGTTGATGTAAAAATGTGTGATTCAGTTAAACTTGATTAAACTGAGATTTCATCAGAATTTAACAAACTGGTCTTAAGTGATAAATGTATTATTAAACAGTTTTTTAAACTGATCAATAAAATGGTTGTCACTCATTATGATAGTGACGATGTCATAACATGTGTGACATCACAGATTTAATCTGTTCAGGTGAACTGAAGCTGCAGATCAATAATCAGATAAAGTAAATTAATTTTATTATTACAGTTGAAAGAAGAAACCGTCACATGACTTGGCACATTAAAAACAAGAGTGACATCACACTCACCACGGACCAATGAGATGGCAGCGGTGTGGTCCCAGCAGTGATATCAGGAGGGGGTGGCGTCTCAGATTGTCTCTGATTCATATAGAAGGCACTTGAGGGCGGGATTACAGTAAAATAATGCGGGGGAGGGGCTTGTAGAGTTCATCAGTTCTCAGTGCCACCCCCCTCTTACCACTAACCCCAACCCCCGGTCTCTGTGTGTGTGTGGGGGGGGGGGGGGGTCACCTGCAGCAGCAGATTGAATGTGATTGGTCCCAGTTTCAAAGAAAAGACGGAGCTTCTACATCACCGCTACGTCAATCTGAACGTAGAGCTGTCGAACGCCGGCCTGCGGACAGACGACACATCAGTAAGACTTTAAATTTACGGTAAATAATACACTTAAGACAGGAAATATACAATAAATACTACTGTAAATGCACTTAATAAGAAAATAAGGTGCCTGTGTTAATGCGTACTGAGTTCAGGTACCTGTGTGAAGATGTGATGAGTCTGGCTCTGGATCCAGCGGGTGTCTGCGTTGGGGGCAACCAGCAGCTTTAATGTCCCGATGTAAACGTCAGTACACAGGGTCCAGAAATGAGGCTCCTGCAAGTTGTACACTCCCTGCAGCTGCTGCACCTGAACACAACAAGACACCAGGAACTGGTTGAGTTAATGTCATTGAACATTGGAAATCACAGACACCTGACCTGCAGCGGTCCAGGTGTTGTGGGCGTGGACGGTACTCACCCTTTGGTAACACTCTGGCAGAACGTGGTCCAGTGACGGAGGCGTTCTCTGCATCAGGATCTCGATGGAGTCCTTCAATAAGGGCACCACGCTGAGGGTCAGAGATCAGAGGGACATGACAGTGACACCACTAACAACACACGCATATAGATATACACAAATACAAACATTGTAACTGTACAGACGTGTTTCTCTAAAACACTTTGTTCTGAAGCGTTTCCAGCTGCAGTAACCTGATGCCTGCGGTGGCGTCGAGGCATCTCAGTGACCACAGCTCCGCTGATGCTCTCACACTGCAACTGCGTTCACTTCCAGCCAATTAAAACCACATCGACACGCATCAACTCCATTTATCACCAGGGCTTCTGGGAAATCTGACCACTGCATTTACATCACAAGGCCGAGTCCAGGACTGGTTCCAGTTCATACCGGTGGTTTGAGACACTGGAAACGTTAAATGACGGAACATTCTTCACATGACTGGAAACATTTTATTGTCTGCATCAGGGTTTTAATGGATTATCTTGATACGCTGGTTTAAGGTCAGTTCTGAGGAACCAGACAGATGATCCGTCAGAGCGTTTAGCTAAAGGGTTCCAAAGGTCCTTTTTGATCTGTTTGGTCCTTTTTTGTTTAAGAAGTTCTAATGGTCAGTGAAATTGTTTTAGGATCCTTAAGTTGATTCAAGTATTGTATAATAAAAGGTTTCTGATGTTCTACTGGTCCCCGAAGCCAACAGAAAAGTTAGACATGTGTAGTGGTTCTGGTCACCGACAGGAGTTTAAGGTTCTCTATGAGGTTCTAGTCACTAATCCTGTTGTGTTGATGTGTTCAGTTCCATCAGCATCTGTTGTCCTTGTGTCCTGGGAGAGGGTCCTCATGGGACTGAGCTTTATTCACTGATCCTGAAGTTTCTCTGTAGTTTGACTCTTGTTGAGTGAAGAACAGAGGAAGTTGCTCCTTGTTAACATCTATGAGGCAAATTTGTGAATGAGACAATACAAATAAAATGTGATTGATGGGATATTTTGGTCAAACTAACTCCCTTTTTAATCATTCTCTCACACAGAGGTAACAGTGTGTGTGAGAGTATACTTGCGTGTGTGAGGTTATGATGCTGTGTGTGAGACCAAGTATGAATTATTTCTCATATGTATATATTTGTGTTTGTGGTGGTCACCTGACTCCAATGAGGATGGAGATCAACATGGAGCAGATGGGATCAGCGATCATCAGGTTGTATTTCTGCATCAGCAGAGCAGAGATGATCACACCAATGCTGCCCAGAGTGTCAGCGATGATGTGCAGCAGAACGCCTGCGACACACACACACACACACACACACACACACACACACACACACACACACACACACACACACACACACACACACACACACACACACACACACACACACACACACACACACACACACACACACTTTATCTCAGTTGCATCTGATTTTATTGTGAGATTCTTTTTATTTTCAGTTGAAAAACATCAAATGAGAAACATGTGAATGTGATATGTGGTTTTCACTGTGTGGTGTATGAGCGCCCCCCGTTGGCACAGTCAAGTTACATCATTTTTATTTTAGTGTGACGAAAACCGATGTACTGCTGTTCTGTCATCTCAAGTTTCTAAATAAAGTTGTAGAAACTGAATGTACGGAAAACGGACCTGTTCCCACCGTGACATCAACATGTGATCATGTGACTTGGGGCCTGTTCTACGAAGCAAAGTTACTGGTTTATCAGGGTCATTTCAGGAGTAACTTTGTGGTTAACCAGTACTAGGGAGGTTAGGTTTAACCCGAGGTCTGCTGCCATGACAACTTACGCTGCAGCTCAACTTTTATATGTAACATATGAATTTAATGAATATATTGTATGTGTGAGTGAGTCTGTGTGTGAGAGAGAAAGTCGAGGCAACAGACGATAACTGGAAGGATTAAGCTGAATGTGAGTGACGTACAGTTCGCTGGCTTTGACTCTGCATACTGCTCACTACTGACTGACATGTGACTGACATGTGACTGATACCACTGGTTAACAAGGACGTCTGAAGCTTTGGTCACTATTGACTTCAGTTGTGTTGGATTCTGCTGCAACACTGTTTACACCTGAAACTCCAAAAGTGTTTTGTGGACTCAAACACTTCACCCCCCCTCCATCATAGTGTGTGTGTGTGTGTGTGTGTGTGTGTGTGTGTGTGTGTGTGTGTGTGTGTGTGTGTGTGTGTGTGTGTGTGTGTGTGTGTGTGTCTCACCCTGCAGGATCTGTTTACTGGAGCCGGTCCCCAGTGTGTGCTGCAGTTCGTCTGAAAGAAAGATCATCATCATCATCATCATCATCATCATCATCATCATCATCATGGACGATTGTGACAATGAATATTAGGTCTCTAAGAATTCTCGAACCAAAACTGAAACCACAGACCGACCTCAACGGTACCGTGTCCTGAACAAGTTGTATACATGACATTTGTTATTAAAGCGACACGGACACACACACAGAACTGTGGATTCGGCGTATCGTTCTACCCGTACTGAACATGAACGTTTGTGTCAATCATAGAGAAGAACCTCCGTTTGTGACCTGGTATTAACTCACTGTGACAGTGTGGTTCCTCATGACTGTGTCCGTGACCGTCATGTCCATGTCCGTGTTCTCCATGTCCGTGTCCTTCATGTCCGTGTCCTCCATGTCCGTGTCCTTCATGTCCGTGTCCTCCATGTCCGTGTCCTTCACGTCCATGCCAGTCGGAATTTTTGCTCTGGTGGTTGTGTCCTCCGTGACCATGTCCGTGATTCAGACTGCCGTTAAACAGAGAGTGACTGTGACCATGACCTGAGAGAGAGGTTAAGAGATTAGAGAACCACGGTTCTGCAGTGTGGTTCCACAGAGCTGGGTTCCCCTAAGAGAGGTTCCCCAGCACTTACCTTCGTCTCCATGAGAGTGTCCGTGTCCTCCGTGCTGGAACACAAATATCCCGACCAGGTTCACCAGGAGACCGGCGACGGACACAGGAAGTAAACGGTCATGATGAACATCTGGAGGTTCCAGGGCTCTCTGACAGACAGACAGATTCAAACTGAGTTTGTGTGTGTCTGTGTGTGTGTGTCTGTGTATGTCTGTGTGTGTGTGTGTTACCTCCACTCCCTCAGAGAAGATGAAAAACGCTGTGAAGATGAGGAAGAGTCCATTGACGAAGCCGGCTAATACCTCAGCTCTGACATAACTGTAATGCACAGAGACACACAACACAGTCAATGCTGTCTCTGTGTGTCAGACCCGTAGGAGAAGTTGTCGTTACATCTCCACCTGGAGATGTTTTAGTGTGTCTGTGTTGTGTAACTATGTTGTGTCTGACCCGTAGGAGAAGTTGTCGTTACATCTCCACCTGGAAATGACGGACGCTGCGAGACCTGCGAGCAGAGCCGTGCAGTCGAAGAACATGTGGAAGGAGTCTGAGATCAGACCTAAACTGAAGACACACACAACACACACACACACACAACACACGTCAGACACAGTCACACTAACACATACGTGGCACATCCCGAGGACCTGCCGGCCTGACGCCGGGGCAGCCCTCGCCTCTGTCGGCCTACCTGTTGCTCCAGATGCCGTATGAGAGCTCCACGAAGGCGAAGGAGAGGTTGAGGCACAGGAAGGCGAACAGGTTCCTGGAGGTTTTATCCGCCAGGATCGACCTGAAACAACAGAGCTCCGTCAGCCTGAGCCCAGGACACACACCGGGACTCACCGGGACCTGAGCCCCGCCACAGTGTCACACTTCACCCCGTCACTGACCGACAGTCACCACCGACACCATCATTTCACTGATCCACGGACTGACCGAGGATAGCCGGCTAGCATCAGCAGAGTTAGCAGTGTTAGCAGGTTAGCAGTGTTAGCAGGTTGAGTTTACCTGAACCATCCTGACAGCTTCACCAGCAGGTTCAACTTAGCGGGTTTGTACTCGTCGTCTTTTACAGATAAAGGTAACATGTTAGCACCTGGACACACACACACACACACACACACGCGCGCGCGCACACACACACTTCTGTACCTAGCTACAGTAAGCTAACTGCCAACTTCCGGTTCACTCACGTTTCACAATAAAGGCCTTGGAAAACATTTCCGGTTTCTCAAACAGCTGATGTTACTGCATATGCTGCTGACTAACTACTGACTAAGTAACTACTAACTAAGTACTGACTAACTATACAAGCTATGTAACATCCTGTTTTATGGGACGAGGCAGCCATGTTGTTTTATTATTATTATATTTATATGAATAACAGAAATTGAAGTTTAAACTGAAACTGGAGCTGGAGACAGAGCTCTGTGTGACCAGCAGGGGGAGCAGTCAGTAAACATACAGTCTGGGTTATTCAGGTAACTTCAGGTTTAATCAGCTGGTAAATCACCATGGTAACTGACCTGAGAGCATCAACAGCTCAACTGACCAATCAGCGGAGAGTAAAGCCGAGCGACGGCGAAAGAGTGAAAAGTGAGAAACAATGTTTTATTTGTAATATTTAAATAACAAATGTGACTGTAACTGAACCGACCTGCAGGTGTCACTGTTGTTTCTTCACATTGTGACCTTGTAAATTCATGATGCAGGTTACCATGACAACACCATGTTAGGCGGAAGCCGTCAATCAAACGTATGTGTGTGTTTTCATGGGATTTTAATCTCATCAAACCTTCGTCCGGCTGGAGATTCACATTTGTGACAGACCAGATCCAGAAGATCCAAATTCAGATCCAGATTATTATTGGCTTTTACACAAAGTTCTGGTTATTAGTCTGCCTTTTACTGGCAACTCTCCAGAACCCGGACCAGAACCAGTATCAGAACCTGCTTTGTGGCTCCTCCTGACTGGATCAGATGTAAACTGTGGATCCAGAACATGGATCAGGATCATGTGGTTGCGGAGCTGCTGCTGACGACAGGAAATACCTTCAGATTAAAACGACAAGACGCAGCAGAACACTTCCACTGCTTTTACACAACAGAGGTCAGAGGTCACACAGGCTTAGCATCTCAGCGACAGCTGAAAAACACCAGACGGACCCACAGAAACACACAACACGTTATCAACACGTTAGCAACACGTGGACGTAGTTTCAGCTGAATCTGTTGGGAGTGTCTCCCAGGCACAGGAGGGGGGGGTTACAAAGTGTTGGTTCATTGTCTGTTTTGTGTCTGTTGTTTTTTATGTGTTTCTGTTGAGTGTCGGTTGTTTCTGTTTGTCTGTTGTGTTTCTCTGTAACCACATTCTGCAAAGAGCCTTGAGATAATGTCTGTTGATATTCAATGAAAAACAAAAAAAACTTTGATTGAATTTTGTGTCGACCTGAGACCTGAGGTCTGTCCCACGAAGCAGGAGGTGTGGTCATCAGGTAACTTCAGGTTTAATTCAGAGTTTTCTGTCCTACGAAGCTCGTTCACTTGTTATCAGGTAAATCACCATGGTAACTTACGCTGAGCAGCTGACCTGCTCCTGGTTAAATTGGAGATAAGAGATCAAACAGTCTAAAGCTCCGCCCACTGACCAATCACTTCCTTTGAACCATGACATCATGTTCTCAGAGGATCCGTGGAGCTGGTGTGGATTGTTCCAGTCTCTGAGGAGGACCAGGGTCTTCAGAGTAGGGCTGCAACTAACGACTATTCTGATAGTCAATTAATCTATCGATTATTGAAACGATTAATCGACTTATCGGATTATGAATCACACAAATTCTCAATTGCTCTTATTTAGCCAACAGCTTTTAAATTTAGCTTGAGGTTGTTGGCGGCATGTGATGACTGAAAATAAAGACAATAAAGATCGATACTTCATGAAAATGTCTTTTAATAAACTTTGCTGCATATTAGGGTAGTGTTGACACAAAGACAAATCTAGTTTCTGTCCATTTAAAACCAAGAACAGGCAAAGTGCTGATACTAAACATAATTAAAATCAAGTATCCATTTTTTCTGTTAACAAAAGGACAGAAGTATCCGCAATAAAAACATCAACAAACTAGTCTTCTTCGGACTGCATAATTGTGATTAAGTTAAAAAAAGTTTAAACCATATTTTTGTGATGGATTCTAGAATCCTGCGCACAGGTAAATACGTTTATATAGCAAGTTAGATAACAGGCTGTCTTAGCGAGGCGAGTCTGCGTCGTCTACGTTACGATGTCGAACGCGCCTCCTCTTCAAATGCTCGTGTCCTGCTTCCATGGAAACAAGCTCCGCCTTACTAATATTGCAGGTAGTTTTTTTTAAGGGTGAAGTTCATACTTTGGACTTTCTGCTACGCGATGATGTTGCAACGGACACCGCCATTGGTCCATGTTGTGTCGCTATTGCACATGCGCGACTTTCAGAGATAGGAAGGGAGCGAGATGGCTCACTCCTCAGCTACTTCTATCAGCACCTCTGGTAAATCAACGTTTAGTTCAGCTGCACGGCACGAAAAACACGCGCTATGACGTAACCAATGAATCATCGATGATTAAATTCGTCAGCGACTATTTTTGTCATCGATTTTTGTCGACGACGTCGATTAATCGTTGCACCCCTACTTCAGAGAAACACAAGATCCTTTGAGCTCCTCTGATGAGTTTCTGAAAGATCTAGATTCTCCTCAGAGGATGAACCTCTGTCAGCTGCTGGAGCCCAACAGAACCAACCTGACCCGTAAAGTGCTCCCAGTACCACAGACTGCATCTGCTTCACGTACTGATACTGATGTACTGGGAGTGTTAGCGGAGGAGAACCTCACATACTTTAAAACTTTAAGTAGTATTATTAATTTGGGGACAGATAGTTTACAGATTTACCTTGTGACCTTACCCAGTGTGAGGGTTAGGGTTAACAGTCTGATCCTCGGCTCTGCTGTCAGTCAAACTGTCCATGTCTGTGATTGGTCATATGCAGTAAACCCCGCCCCTTTATGTAAGTTAATAACCAGCATCATGTGACCACTTAGCCTGACTGTGACTGTTATGTTAGATTCAGCTGGATAAGTGAAATATATCCTGGATATGTGGAACTGGCTTCGTAGAACAGGCCCATGGCCCAGGTCCAGACCCAGGACCAGGTCAAGGCTGTGGCTCCTCCTGAGAGCTGATGTGTGACTGTGGATCAGATGTAAACGGAGGATCCAGAACGTGGATCAGGATCATGTGGTTGCGGAGCTGCTGCTGACAACAGGAAATACCTTCAGATTAAAATGACAAGACGCAGCAGAACACTTCCACTGCTTTTACACAACAGAGGTCAGAGGTCACACAGGCTCAGCAGCTCAGAGTGGGCTGTAGGAGTGAGGGGGGGGGCACCAAGTGTTGACTCATTGTGTGTCTGTGGTTTCTGTTGTGTGTCTGTTGTGTTTCTCTGTAACACCACGTAAAGAGCCTTGAGATAACGTTTGTTGTCATTCAATGCAAAACAAATAAACTTCAATTGTGTGTCGACCTTTTGTGACAATAACAAAACAACAACACAAAACAACCAGTAAAACAAAAACACACAACTGAACAGAAACATTTTCCAGCAGGTTGATGTGAAACTGGAGCAGAGGGATCTGTCTATTTCCTGGCACAGTGTCAGTAGTTAAACTGTTTAACAAGCTGAACAAATTAATTCAGTGTGGGGGGGGTCCTCTCTAACACAGAGCTCATTGGCTTTCAGTCCTTTGTCATGGAAATGAAGAGGATCAGACTCTCACAGTTTGGTATATATAACATACATGTAAAATTCATGTTATATGTTCATATGAACATACATACCTTTTCAAAAAATATCTATTTTTTATTCGATTTCACTTCATAAAAACTGTTTTTATTTCAGGCTGATTGTTTAGTGTGTTAATATGCACACGTGAACACACACGTGAACACACACGTGAACACACACGTGAACACACACGTGAACACACACGTGAACACACGTAAAAAAGGAGATTCGCTGACACTGAAGTGTTCAAATCACATATAAAAGTTCCAGTGGAAGAAACTTGTGTGTGTCTGTGTGTGTGTGTGTGGTTTCTGAATGAAAACAACAAATAAAATATAATACAGACTTTAACATGTACTGAGCTGTTTAAAACACGTTTAACTTAAAGGTCCAGTGTGTAAGATTTAGGTGAAAGGATCTATTGTTAGAAATATAAAACACTGACCACTGCACACGTGGACACACGCTGTAGACAGACTGTTGACGAAATAAAGTATCTGTGAGTAAGTTCATAGATTGTAAAAAGGAGTCTCAGCTGCTGAGCATGCTGGGAAATGACGACCACATGTGTCAGACTGGAACATTTGAACATGTGATAACGTCAAGAGACAGTTTGACGTATCAGAAGTGTCGTGTTGTAGAGAGACGTTGAAGCCAGCAGGGGGGTTGCAGCCTCAGGCGGAGGGCGGAGCCGAGCGGCTCAGCGAATAGAAACCTCTCTTCCTGGATCTCCACAGGAAGTCGAGCAGCAGAGAAACAGCTGCTGCAGCGAATATCACGACCGTGATGATGATGACACTGAGACGAGGATGAAGATCACTGCTTCTCTCTGCTGACGAGAAAACAACAACTGAACTGGGGTCTCATTTATAAAGCAGTGCGTGCGATTCATTCTAAAAGCGTGCACACAAAAGCCGGAAATGGCGTACGTAAAAAAGAAAATTCCTATTTATAAAAACAGATCTGCCTCATACTCCGCCCTCCACACGCCCATTTCAACCTTAAATGGTCAATGCAAAGCAGCTCATGAATATTAAAGTATGCTGCTGACCAATGGGCTTCCACCGTGAGTCATGACAGAGTCACGGCATCAAGCGATGAGAAGAGGAAGTGTTAACACAGTGAGTGAAGACGATAGAAAGAACCGAGCCTGAAATAAGAAAAGATCCAATTCAAAGGTGGAGGCAAAAAAACACCCTGTTAGAATGTGAGGGAACTTGTTGAATCTCCTGTTCGTGTTTTAATCATCCAGAACTGCAGGATTAATAAATTCAGAGACAGATGTGATGTCAACAAGCTGAATTGTATTTATAAGCTTGTGTTTGTCCTGGGATGGTTCGGTTCCGTCGGTCGATCTGTGTGATACTGGACTCAGTTCAGCTCAGAGATCACAGATCAGCTCGTTTCCTCCTCATCCTCCATTCACCTGCATCCATCACGCAGACTCACTGCGGAACACACAAACCTTATGATGAAGTGGATCAAAAATCTGCTTCAGTTCACCACCTCACGTCTGCGTCGCCACTTTCCCGTCTCCAAAACGTTCGTACGCACGGGTCAGAGTTTGCGTGGAAATGCACTAATTTTCCCGTCAAGTTTGTTTTTATAAATCCCAACGTTTGCGTGAGAAGTGGCGTACGCACGTTTCAGACTCCGTTTTGTGCGTACGCAAAGGTTATAAATGAGACCCTTGGTCTGTAGTGGTCTGAACTGCTCTGAACTGCTCTGAACTGGTCTGAACTGGTCTGTACTGGTCTGTACTAACCTCTGACACTGATGCTGAAAACTTTGACCTGGTATCCGAGGTCGTTGGTCACGTTGACCTGGTACAATCCAGAGTCTCTGGCCGTGACGTTGACCAATAGGAAGGTGCCGTTGAGGGAAAAAAGCTCCATCCCATTGGTCAGTTTCCTCAGAGTCATGGTCGACGGAGGGAAGCTGATAGTTTGACAGCAGACGGTGACATTTTGTCCCTCGTGGACGACAGTGGACGGCAGGACGAGGACTGTTGTGTTTCTGGGAGAAGCTGAATCACCAGAGACCAGAGGAAGTCATGTGATTAGACAGTGTATGTATCATATATTTCATACTGAGCACATACTGTGCCAGGTGTTGGTGACGCCTGCTGAGATAAACCTGTTGACCTTCTGTTTGACCTTTGACCGTCACATCAACGCCTGATACGAGAATCTGGTCATTTCTTTTATTGTTTCAGTTTATAGTTTTAATATTTGACGTTTAAACGGTTCAGATCTGAGTCGTTTCTGTCGTCAGGGAGACGCTGATGAAACAAGGAGCAGAGAGAAAAACTGAACATCCGCCATCATTGATTCTGTTTCATGTTTTGACTGTAGACACAACTCAGAGCAAAAACTGACCTTTGACCCTGACAGAGCTGGATACCAGCTGTGCTCCGTACTGATTGGACGCTTCACACTGGTAGTAGGCGGAGTCTTCCAGCAAGGCAGAAGACAGGCTGAGGAAGAGCGAGGATGAGGAGGCAGCATCTATTCTCTGAAGCTCTGCCCCATCCCTCCTCAGCACCAGCGTGCTGGGCGGAGCTCCGTCGGAGCTGCAGGTAATGTTCACCTGTTGACCCTCCACCACGTCCTCCCCGGGACTCACAGAGATGGAGGTTCTCCTCGGAGCGTCTGCAACACCAACAGACCAGATCTTAACAAAACTTAAACCTGAATCTGGGTTTAACAAAACCTGATCTGATCCATTTGAACTGAGACGTTATGACTAAATGATCCTCCTATGCTGAGTTAAAGGTTCCATATGGTAGAATCTCCTACAGGTTCTATAGGTTCTAGAGGGCACCTCCAGCTGTACCAGGGGAGTAACCAGTGCACCTGAGGGCTGTTAGCTGATTACTACGTATTAACCAACTGAAGAGGAGACAGACTTCCATAATAATGTTAAGTAGTGGGTGCTTGTTGTATGGCTGTGTTTGTGAGACCCCAGTGGCAACATCTCTTGCCACATACAGATTCTACATTTTCTACAGGTTTACATGTTTGACAGGTCTAAAGGTTCTGCAGGCCTACAGATTCTACTGTTCTATATATTCTACAGGCAGGTCCTAAATGTTGTACAGGTCAACAGATTCTCCAAGTTCTTTTTACAGGTTCTTCAGGTTCAGCACCTTTTTCAGGTTCTGCAGGTCCTACATGTTCTACACGTCGACAGGTTTTATAGGTCTACTGGTCTACCAGTTCTGCAGACTTACAGGTTATAGAGGTCCTACATTTTCTAAAGATCTACAGGTTCTACAGGTCTATAGATTCTACAGGTCCTGCAGTTTGAAAGGTCTTGTTTCCTCAGACTCACAGTCAACTTGCAGACGGACGCTTGTCCTCCTGGACAGTCACAGGTTCTACATTTTCTACAGGTCTACAGGATCTACAGATATTTAGGTGCAACAGGTTCTAAACGTTTACAGGTCTAGGGGTTCTACAGTTTTACAGGCCCTACAGGTCTACATGTTCTACAGTTTTACAGGTCTTGTTTCCTCAGTCTCACAGTGGACTTGCAGACAGACACTCGTCCTCCTGGACCGCCACAGGTCACTGTCGTCAGCCAGCAGCTCCGCTCTGCAGGTCACAACCTGCTGCTCCGCCTCCACCAGGTGATGAAGAACAGATGAGACGTTCTGTAAAGAACCGTAGAACCCAAAGGACTCTGACATCAGAGCAGTTTTCCCCAACAGCCAGTGGATCCTCAGCCGATTGGTTGAAAAGACATTAATGACATCACAGCGAAGGACGGCCTGCTGACCCAACAGGATGGGACCAGGATTCATCAGAACCGGATCAGATGGAAACGCTGCAGAGGATGAAACAGATGTTTATGAGCTACAAATCACCCGTCAGGTTTAAGATTCAAAAACCTTTACTCTTAAAACACAGAACTCTCAGGGAACTGGGACAGGAAGTCAGTGTTTGTCAGTGAAGACTCATGAGGTCAAAGGTCACTGGAATAAATCATCATGAGCTGTGGTTGATTCAGGAGCCGCCTCCTTCTGAGGCCACAACTGACGGCGTCACAGCGGCGAGACAAGAGCTTTTCATCGGCTCAGGTGGATCTTCCTCAGGTCAAGATCAATCAAATCCAACTTCATTTGTACAACTGTTATTCACAAATCATAATTCACCTCATAGATCCGAACAATCATTCTCTGGTTTTAACCTTTGACTGGAGCAAGAAAAACTGACGAGCGTCCGGGCAGCCGAGCTGAAGTTAACAGGAAATCTTTCGTAGAGCGGACGTCTCATTTAACCGTCGTAGACTGGCCCCAGAATCAGAACTCTGAGTCCAGAATATATTCACCATAGTTATTTATAACATGTTAATGAATGAAGTTGGCTCCAGACACCCTACAGCGCCCCCTACAGGAAGTCCGGGGTTAAACTGTAACCAGATGAACATCAGCAGGTTGATAACTGATCAGATCGATAATAAATACATGGGTTAGTTTATAGGTTAGTTTATGGACTAAAGAAGTAATCAGTTTGTGTGTTACTGTCAGCAGCTGACTCTTTCTGTTTCTGTCTCTGAGCTGTGGGAGGATCCAGTGTTTTAAAGTGCTCACTGTGTGTGTGTGTGTGTGTGTGTGTGTGTGTGTGTGGGAGGAAACATTCTGTCTCTCTTAGAACTAAACAGAACTAAACTTTGCCCTTTGCTCCTGACGACTGTCAAATAAAATCTCATGTTGTTTCTCACATGTCTGAATAAACTCAACAATTCACTGTTTACACACAAATATACAACATTGTCTATATGAAAACACATATACACATACACATCTATATAACAACAAATCACAAACACCTGGGCTCAGGTGTGTCAGACTCACAGTAGACGTGGACCTGGATGGTTCTGGTCCTGATGACGGTGTCACACTCGGCCTCACAGCTGTAGCCTCCCTGATCCTGGAGGTCAAGGTCCCGCAGGTGGAGCGGGGACAGACCGTCCTGCTGCTGCGTCCTCTGGAGGACGCTACGGTCCTGCTCTGCCCTCTTCCAGGTGAGGGTTGGGGGGTGGACACACCCGGACGCTCTGCAGGTGACGAGCAGATCTGAACCTCGCTCTGCAGCCAAGACCTGATGACTCACCTCCACCTGCAGAGGGTGAGCTGAAGAACCAGAGATTGTCACCTTTAAAACGTTCAGACATTAAATAAAAGAGGTAGACTTTTATTTTGCTACTTCCTGTTTCTGTCTCTGACCTTTGACCCTGACGGAGCTGGACACCTGCTGTGCTCCGTACTGATTGGACGCTTCACACTTGTAGTGGGCGGAGTCTCGCAGCAAGGATGTAGAGAGGCTGAAGGAGAGTGAGGAAGATGAGGCGGGGTCAGTCCTCTGAAGCTCTGCCCAATCCCTCGTCAGCACCAGCGTGGCGGGTGGAGATCCGTCTGATCGGCAGGTAATGTTGACCTGTTGACCCTCCACCACGTCCTCACCGGGACTCACGGATATGAAGGTGTTGGTGGGTGGCGCTGTGGGGGCGGACACAGGTGTTAAAGTGGGTGACAGGTGGGGGTGGGGCAACAAATCCCCATAATTAAGTGAGCGCACTCTGACCATGAACAGTGACGTCCACCGCAGCGGTCTGGCTTCCCTCACTGTTTCGGGCCTCACACTCGTAGCGTCCAGCATCAAACAGACTCACCGCCTTGACGACAAGCTGATGGTCACGCCCCCGCAAAAGTGACCGACCGTCTGTCGTCCTGAAGCTCCAGGTGATTGCCGGCTCGGGGTTTCCCACCGCTGAACAGCTGACAGTGAGCAAAGAGTTGACCATGACCAGCAACGAGTCCGAGATCGACGTCACGACAGGAGCATCTGCAGAGGATTCAGAGGTCAGATCCCCTAGATCTTGATTCATCTGATCCAGATTCTCAAAATCTGTACCATATCCCTGAGATCTGAACACATCTGAACCAGTTCCAAATCCAGGTCTGAGCAAGACACAGGACTCCGACTCAGGACTCACGGAGCAGGTTGAGGCAGATCGTGGTCTCTCTGGTCCGGATCTTAGGTGGCAGCTTCAGAAGGTTCAGCGTGGCCCTGCAGCTGATGTTGGCCCCCGAGTCCTGGTCCTGAGGAGTGAACCTGTACTCAGACAAGACCGAGCTGGACCCGGGCTCTCCGACCACGCTCTGCACGACTCTGTCACCGTTATACCAGGTGAGGTTGAGCAGCTCTGAGGGGTAAAGGTCAGACACCTGACAGGTCAGGGTGGACTCCACCCCCAGTCTCAAGTGGTCCTGGCCTCGGATCAGAGGGGCTGATGGGAGGGCTGGAGTCCACACAGAGACAGAAACACACTTTACTTTACACACCTGGTCCTTATATGTTGATATATAAAGTGTGTGCGTGTGTGTGTGCAGGAACTCACAGTAAACCTGCACGTTGGTTAGGATCTGCTTCCTGTCTCCTCCACAGTTGACTTTGCACAGCAGAGCACCCTCATGCTCCATCATCACAGGGTCAAAGGTCAACACAGAGCAGCTGGTGTTGGTGGTGACCGCGGCGGTCAGAGGTCGATCCTCGAGCATTGACCAGGAGATGCTCGGCATAATTGGACAATCCTGAACAGAGCAAACCAGCTGCCGACGCTCCGCCAGTCTGAACAGAGGCTGTCTGGGAAACACATCGACCCGCAGACCCTGAACGCACCACAATGACATCAGCAACGCAGCTGATGAGACAAACAATAACAACATCAACAACAGCTGAAAGACAAATAAACAAACTTTAGAAAATGGCTGCAGAGAATAGGGTTCGGTTTGTGAGTGGAACTTGCAGAACTGACAAGGCCCGAGGCCGACAGGGGCCATCCGAGGCCAATGGGAGTTATAGGGGGCCAATAGACGGAGGATGGAGGTAAGTTTGGTGGAAAGATGGAGCTGGGTGTCATCCACATGGAAATTGATGTTCAATTTACGGAAGATATGGCCAAAAGGAAGTAAATAGATGACAAACAGAAGGGGCCCCATTACAGAACCCTGGGGAACACCAGTAGTGACTGGAAATTGCTGGGGGAAATAGGAGCCAATAGGGGCCAATAGCTGAAGCAACAATGAAGAAAATATGATATTTTATCTTATACATATTATTATATCATATTTAGGGACCGAGCACTCGCAGTGCAAGGACCCTATTGGAACAGCTGAAAGTGCCAGAGACATTTTATTTTTCAATCAAATCAAATCAATGAATCAATCACATGTTACTTGTCTCATATTCCCAGTTTGTCTCATAGATGTTAACAAGGAGCAACATCTTCTGTTTTTAACTCAGCTCAGAGTCCCATGTGAGGATCCTCTCTCAGGACACAAGGACAACAGATGCCGATGGAACTGAACACATCAACACAACAGGATTCACTACATGAGAAGAACCAGTTGGTAACTTCATGTTTAAGGTGTTTCTACAGAATGTCTGATGGAGATGAAGGAGCTGATGAACTGAGGAGTTCCTGATGGTAGAAGATGTGAGGAGACATGTTGTGTATCAAGAAGTCTTGTTATGATCATAGTCCACCATCAGGATCCATGATCCACCATCAGGATCTCAGTCTGTGATCCACCATCATGGATCATGGATTGTTGGTGGGTACCTGGCGGCTTAAGCGCTGTTGTGTCACTTCCCCACTGTCACCAGGCGAGGTGCCGCTCATACTTGCTTGCAAGTCAACTTATACATATTATTGTACTGTATTATAAAATACATACGATTCTATATATAAAATGAATTTGAAACAAAGAGTTTGTGATACATCAGAAACACTGAGACTAAAGATCCTCTGAGTTAAAAACATCACTGATCCATTTTTATAATTAATATTATTAATATTAAGCAGAAGAGGAAGATTGAATTACAGCTTCAAGTTTCCACAGAAGAAGATAAATATTAAATCACTCTTACCTGAGATGATCTGAAAGAAGCTGCACACACATGATACACACATGATGCAGGAGTGAAGGAGAGAAGTGAATGAAGGACAGATCAGAGTCTCCTTCTGAGACTGAATCAAAAACATACGCCCCCTGAATCTCACCCCTCTCTCACTCTCTCTCTCTTTGTCTGTGCTGACGGTGCTGACTGTACAGACCATGGTGCCCTCTGCAGGACAGACAGGGACATACCGCACACATCAACATACACACCAGAGCTCTGAACTAAGAAGCAGGATTTGTTATCAGGTTAACTTGCTCGGTCACTTGTTATCAGGTAAATCACCATGGTAACTTACGCTGAGCAGCTGACCTGCTCCAGGTTAAGTTGGAGATAAGAGATCAAACAATCTAAAGCTCCGCCCACTGACCAATCACTTCCTTTGAACCATGACATCATGTTCTTAGAGGATCCCTGGAGCTGGTGTGGATTGTTCGAGTCTCTGAGGAGGACCAGGGTCTTCAGAGACCCACAAGATCCTTTGAGCTCCTCTACCTGTAAATGACACATTCATGTGATGGTTCAGGCCCCGACACACGTCAACGTGCACACAACATTTGACTGATTAAAACATCAGACTCCAACTGTAAGTGTCCACATACTTCTGTCCTGTTTCTACATGCTGATCTGTATCTGTGAGTGTCTGATACTGACTGATTGATTGATTGACAGACGTCTGATAACAGTGACACTGTGACCTTCAATTGATCTGACCTGATTGATCACTGTGTGATGACTCAGTTACGTTGAGGTCATGTGACCAGACTCACAGGGGCCTGTTCTACGAAGCCAGTTCAACATGTCCAGGATCTCTGTCAGTTTTCCAGCTGAACTTAACCTATCACAGTCAGGCTCAGTGGTCACATGACGCTGGTTTAAACTCGTTAAGTTAACTCAGGTTTTCCTCATCAAGATATGAGCAAGTGCACATAAAGGGGCGGGGTTTACTGGATATGACCAATCACAGACATGGACAGTTTGACTGACAGCAGAGCCGAGGATCAGACTGTTCTATAATAAAAATCAGAGCAGTCACAGCTGCTAAATGCAGGAAGAACAGCTGGTAAAACATCTGCAATTGTTTATATATATATATATACATCACTCTGAGGAGAATCTAGATCTTTCAGAAACTCATCAGAGGAGCTCAAAGAAGATCCTCTAAGAACATGATGTCATGGTTCAAAGGAAGGGATTGATCAGTGGGCGGAGCTTTATGCTGTTTGATCTCTTATCTCCAACTTAACCTGGAGCAGGTCAGTGTAAGTTACCATGGTGATTTACCCCGATAACAAGTGAACGAGCTTCATAGGACTGAAAACTCCTGAATTAAACCTGAAGTTAACCTGATGACCAAAGCAGGACTTCGTAGTTCAGAGCTCTCGTCTCAAACTCCGTAACAGTCGACACAAACGCAAACAGAATCAGAAGAAACAGATTTTATTGGTGCATCTTCTCAGAAATAAAGTGAATTAAGAAAAAAGGCTACACATGTATTTTGTAACTCATCCCTTCATTATGTTTAAATAAAGTTAGAATTAAGATTTTTTTTAAAGAATCAGACTGAAGCAACAATTATTAAAATCACTTCAAAAGCCTTCTGCAAACTACAGATAAAGGCACTTAGGTTTTTTTCTCAGCTTTATTGTTAATAATAGTGATAATAATCACCATTATCATGTGACTGGGGAGAATTAACCAACGGTTGAGCTTCATTTGTGTTTTGTTTGCTGTTTTAATATCAAACATTTCATTGTTCTTACTCCTTGGAGCTTTTATTTTGAAAGTGTAAGAGGTAGAGTCTCGGACATTAGAATTATTCTCTGATCAATTGATCAGCTTATCTCCAGACAGCCAATCAGCTGACAAATATTTAGCGTCTACCCAGAAACAAAGTTCTTCCTGAGCTAACTTCTGTCTGATATACATGTTGGACCTCGTCTCAGATTTCATAATTCTCTGAGGACACGTGTCCCAATGCAACACACACACAATACACCAACACACGGACAACACACGTCAACACGGACATGTCAACATACACAAAAACAGACAGACTGCACACTAGGGCTGCACAATAGTAGGAAAGCATGCGATAACGTTGTTGAATATCTTCATGACTTGTGATAAATAAACAAGTGTCTTTCTGCTCTGGCTTCACTGCTATAGACCCAATACAGTGAGTAAATAAGTTAAAAACATTTCCATTCTAATAACGCAGGGACCATCTGCATATTTATTATTTAATTAATTTAATCTATTTATTATCTATGGCAGCAGGGCTCATCTGATTGGCCAAATTTATTCACATGAACAGCGTGAATACTTTTTTGCAATATGTATATCACATGTCGATATTGTGGCGATACATTTTTGATGTATCATGAAGCCCTAATGACCACGTCAACATACACACCAACACGCTCACCACACACGTGTTGACATCACACGGTGTTACCACACGTTCCACTGGTCAGTAAACACATCATTGCTGGTTTATAAACACACATTAATGCCCTGAGTTTGTTGCTAATGTTCCATTTTCGGTTTCTTCTTCTTCCTTCTTTATTGTTGCCATCGATAATAAAATGATTGGATCCTTCAGACTGACTCACAAACACAAAGTTAATACTGTAACCATGACGACAGAGCGAGTTGTCGTCAGCTGATCCTTCAGTTCATCGAAAACTGTAAATGATCTTTGTTAAAATAAAAATACATTTATATAAAATCTGTCTCTGTATCGACGCGAGTCGATGACATCATCGCATTTACATTCAGTGTAGACAGAGCAGCTGTTCAGCATCTTCAGTCGCTGCTTCCGTCGCTTCCTTTTCAGGGTCGTCAGGGGGAATTGTGGGTAATGTGTCCTCAGGTCAGATCTGTAGTTTTAGTACTGGATGAAGTCAGACTGAAGAGACTGTAAGAGAGAAGAAAACCCAGTCAGGGAAGGGTGATGCTAACAACAGGATAACTGATTGACAGCCGAAACTGACTCAGGATTGGTCGAGAGCACAGTCACTGATGGTCTTTATATATACTCGCTGACAGTCTCGCCAACTGAGACGCTCTGATTCGTCATGGTGTGGTTGAGATAAATGAGGGGCGGAGCTTGTTTAAATAAATGATGTGGTTCCTTTAACTCAGCAGCAGCTTCATGTTAGTGTGAGAGAAGAGACACCAACAGACCTGGATCAACCTGAAGAACACGTGAAGCAACCAGGTCATGTGACCTCTGTTATTGAGTTTAATTCAAAAGAGTCAAAGAGCAGGAAACAACAGGTCAGAAACACACTGGAAAAACTAATAACTTATTGATCGAACTATGTGCGACTACAGGTGAGACCACAGGTGAGACCACAGGTGAGACCACAGGTGAGACTACAAGTGAGACCACAGGTGAGACCACAGGTGAGACTACAAGTGAGACCACAGGTGAGACCACAGGTGAGACTACAAGTGAGACCACAGGTGAGACCACAGGTGAGACCACAGGTGAGACCACAGGTGAGACCACAACCACAGGTGAGACCACAGGTGAGACCACAGGTGAGACCACAGGTGAGACCACAGGTGAGACCACAGGTGAAACTACAGGTGAGACCACAGGTGAGACCACAGGTGAGACCACAGGTGAGACCACAACCACAGGTGAGACCACAGGTGAGACCTCAACCACAGGTGAGACCACAGGTGAGACCACAGGTGAAACTACAGGTGAGACCACAGGTGAGACCACAGGTGAGACCACAACCACAGGTGAGACCACAGGTGAGACCACAGGTGAGACCACAACCACAGGTGAGACCACAGGTGAGACTACAGGTGAGACCACAGGTGAGACCACAGGTGAGACCACAACCACAGGTGAGACTACAGGTGAGACCACAGGTGAGACCACAGGTGAGACCACGACCACAGGTGAGACCACAGGTGAAACTACAGGTGAGACCACAGGTGAGACCACAGGTGAGACCACAGGTGAGACCACAACCACAGGTGAGACCACAGGTGAGACCACAACCACAGGTGAGACCACAGGTGAGACCACAACCACAGGTGAGACCACAGGTGAGACCACAGGTGAGACCACAGGTGAGACCACAACCACAGGTGAGACCACAGGTGAGACCACAGGTGAGACCACAGGTGAGACCACAACCACAGGTGAGACCACAACCACAGGTGAGACCACAACCACAGGTGAGACCACAGGTGAGACCACAGGTGAGACCACAGGTGAGACCACAGGTGAAACTACAGGTGAGACCACAGGTGAGACCACAGGTGAGACTACAAGTGAGACCACAGGTGAGACCACAGGTGAGACCACAGGTGAGACTACAAGTGAGACCACAGGTGAGACCACAGGTGAGACCACAGGTGAGACCACAACCACAGGTGAGACCACAGGTGAGACCACAGGTGAAACTACAGGTGAGACTACAGGTGAGACCACAGGTGAGACCACAGGTGAGACCACAGGTGAGACTACAAGTGAGACCACAGGTGAAACTACAGGTGAGACCACAGGTGAGACCACAGGTGAGACCACAGGTGAGACTACAAGTGAGACCACAGGTGAGACCACAGGTGAGACCACAGGTGAAACTACAGGTGAGACCACAGGTGAGACCACAGGTGAGACTACAAGTGAGACCACAGGTGAGACCACAGGTGAGACCACAGGTGAGACTACAAGTGAGACCACAGGTGAGACCACAGGTGAGACCACAGGTGAGACCACAGGTGAAACTACAGGTGAGACTACAGGTGAGACCACAGGTGAGACCACAGGTGAGACCACAGGTGAGACTACAAGTGAGACCACAGGTGAGACCACAGGTGAGACTACAAGTGAGACCACAGGTGAGACCACAGGTGAGACCACAGGTGAGACTACAAGTGAGACCACAGGTGAGACCACAGGTGAGACCACAGGTGAGACTACAAGTGAGACCACAGGTGAAACTACAGGTGAGACCACAGGTGAGACCACAGGTGAGACCACAGGTGAAACTACAGGTGAGACCACAGGTGAGACCACAGGTGAGACCACAGGTGAGACTACAGGTGAGACCACAGGTGAGACCACAGGTGAGACCACAGGTGAAACTACAGGTGAGACCACAGGTGAGACCACAGGTGAGACCACAGGTGAGACTACAGGTGAGACCACAACCACAGGTGAGACCACAGGTGAGACCACAGGTGAGACCACAACCACAGGTGAGACCACAGGTGAGACCACAACCACAGGTGAGACCACAGGTGAGACTACAGGTGAGACCACAGGTGAGACCACAACCACAGGTGAGACCACAGGTGAGACCACAACCACAGGTGAGACCACAGGTGAGACCACAGGTGAGACCACAGGTGAGACCACAACCACAGGTGAGACCACAGGTGAGACTACAGGTGAGACCACAGGTGAGACCACAGGTGAAACTACAGGTGAGACCACAGGTGAGACCACAGGTGAGACCACAGGTGAGACCACAACTACAGGTGAGACTACAGGTGAGACCACAGGTGAGACCACAGGTGAGACCACAGGTGAGACCACAACCACAGGTGAGACCACAACCACAGGTGAGACCACAGGTGAGACCACAGGTGAAACTACAGGTGAGACCACAGGTGAGACCACAGGTGAGACTACAAGTGAGACCACAGGTGAGACCACAGGTGAGACCACAGGTGAGACCACAACCACAGGTGAGACCACAGGTGAGACTACAAGTGAGACCACAGGTGAAACTACAGGTGAGACCACAGGTGAGACCACAGGTGAGACTACAAGTGAGACCACAGGTGAGACCACAGGTGAGACCACAGGTGAGACTACAAGTGAGACCACAGGTGAGACCACAGGTGAGACTACAAGTGAGACCACAGGTGAGACCACAGGTGAGACCACAGGTGAGACTACAAGTGAGACCACAGGTGAAACTACAGGTGAGACCACAGGTGAGACCACAGGTGAGACCACAGGTGAGACCACAAGTGAGACCACAAGTGAGACCACAGGTGAGACCACAGGTGAGACCACAGGTGAGACCACAGGTGAGACTACAGGTGTGTTGTGACAGCAGAAGAGAGAGAGCCAACCCAGAGAGAGGGGCGGGGCTAAGCTGCTGCCGTGTCAGAGGACTTACAGGTATGGAGCGGCTCAGGTAGCGTCCTGACGGGCCCTTCATAGCACTGTAGGGCCCAGGGCCTCTGCAAGGGCCAAAGTCCTGGGGCCCTGGGCGGACAAAGCTTTTTCCTGCAGGGGGCACTGTGGAGCTGAACGGACTGCTGTTGTTGTTGACTTCGTGCTGCATACCGCGAGGGCCATTACCATAGCGACAAAGAGAAGATGGGACCAGGGAGGAGGAGGAGGGGCTTAGAGGCAAAGAGGAGGAGGAGGGAGGAGGTGAAGAATAATGATTTGTTGTTTCCTCCTCTACATAAAGGTCAGTCAGAGAGCTGGCCAATCGAGAGCCAAGGGCTGAGCTGATGGGGAGGAGCATATTAACATGTTATAAACAAAACAATCAGAGGAAGAGTCACAGACACAGATGATGAAGAGGAGACAGGTGATGAAGAGGAGTCACACACACACAGATGATGAAGAGGAGGAGACAGGTGATGAAGAGGAGGAGTCACACACACACACACAAATGATGAAGAGGAGGAGTCACAGACACTGACCTCCTAATATTCGAGGCCGTTGATGACGGACTCCTCCCGATCCTCTTGGCTGCAGCTGAAGCAGAGGATGATGGGAACCTGAAGGACTTTAGGGGGGAGGGGGGGGGGGCTCCCATCGATAACCTGAACACACACACACACACACAGTCATGGTTTGATGTGTTGTGGGAGGAGTCAAGGACTGGTTCAGACGTGTCATGGTGTCGTGTTGCGGACTGCTGATGTCACATGTCTTAACAGGAAGTGGGCGGTACCTGAGCGGCTGAGACGCTGATCTGCTGTGAATCTTCATGTCGTCCATCCTGAAACCAAACACGGAGTTAACATGTGACCACGTCACATCCTCTCAAACGTTCACTCGCGTTCTGACCACACGTGAACTAACCCCCCACCCCTCCTACCTCAGAGGTCCGGTGGTGGAGGGGCGGGGGGGGCGTCGACTCTTTAATGCTCTTAGTTTGTCTCCCTGAGTCAGAGCGAGCCCACCGTCTGTTAGCTCCCCCTGGTGGATAAAACAAATGCACCATGAGTGTGTGTGTTTGTTTGTGTGTGTGCATCTATAGTCACAAGACCAATTTTGGTTTAATACGATCATTCACGGCCTCATTCACTATCACAAGTCAAAATAGTTTGACGGCAAAGTTGATGCCAAAAACAGAATAAAAATAAGGAAGCATAATTTAATATTATCAGTGTTTTAACTTCATTGTTGCAGAAGAAGCGACTCCCTGTTCATCAAGAAACATAAATTCAGCAGGTTGTTATAGATGTGCTGAGGATGAAAGGGCGTCTATTTCAGTTATTTAACAGACTTGGTGTTATGTGTGTGACCTTGTGTAGAAGGTCAGAGGTCGTTGATCTGCTCGTGTTGCTGTTTTGGGCGGAGTTTAAGTTGAGGTCGTCCATACTGGTGATGAGGTGAGACACCACCCTCTCCTCAAGCTTGATCTTCTGGGCGTGTTCACTGTCGCCGAGCAGCCACAGCGCCGCCTGCTTCCTGTGAACACACACACACACACACACACACACACACACACACACACACACACACACACACACACACACACACACACACACACACACACACACACACACACACACACACACACACACACACACACACATTGTTTGTGACATTAGAAAATAAAACGATGAAAACATTCTGTTGTCTCAGTCACAGATGATTTATCCAGACTTTTCTACAATCTAGTTCTGGTTCTGAATCTGGTTTTGGATCCATTTCTTGTTCTGCATCTGGCTATGGTTCTGGATCTAGATCTGAATTGGGTTGGGTTCTTTCCCTCAGTAACTACAAACAACATCCAGTGACTCACTCTTCCAGGAAGTTCTGCTGAGGTCCAATCACAGAGCCCGGTCTGCAGATCCGGATCCAGGCTATGGCCTCGCCCGCTGTGAAGCGATAATGTTTCATCAGGTAACAGCCAATCAGAGTGCCTGTCCTGCCCAGACCAGCTGACAGAGAGACGGAGGTTCAGTCAGATTCACATTATTAACAGACAATAATCTGATTATGTCGCATCCACATCGTCTTTTGTTTTAGTTTCTCTGATTCGGGGAGTAGAGAAAGACAGATGAGAGGAGAGAGACAGACGACAGGAGAGGGACGGATGACAGGAGAGACAGACGACAGGAGAGAGACGGACCAGAGGAGAGAGACAGACGACAGGAGAGAGACGGACCAGAGGAGAGAGACAGACGACAGGAGAGGGACGGATGACAGGAGAGACAGACGACAGGAGAGAGACGGACCAGAGGAGAGAGACAGACGACAGGAGAGAGACGGACCAGAGGAGAGAGACGGACGACAGGAGAGAGACGGACGACAGGAGAGAGATGGACCAGAGGAGAGAGACAGACGACAGGAGAGAGACGGACCAGAGGAGAGAGACAGACGACAGGAGAGGGACGGATGACAGGAGAGACAGACGACAGGAGAGAGACGGACCAGAGGAGAGAGACAGACGACAGGAGAGAGACGGACCAGAGGAGAGAGACGGACGACAGGAGAGAGACGGACGACAGGAGAGAGATGGACCAGAGGAGAGAGACAGACGACAGGAGAGAGACAGACCAGAGGAGAGAGACGGACGACAGGAGAGAGACGGACCAGAGGAGAGAGACAGACGACAGGAGAGAGACAGACCAGAGGAGAGAGACGGACGACAGGAGAGAGACGGACCAGAGGAGAGAGACGGACGACAGGAGAGAGACGGACCAGAGGAGAGAGACGGACGACAGGAGAGGGACGGACCAGAGGAGAGAGACAGACCAGAGGAGAGAGACGGACCAGAGGAGAGAGACGGACGAGAGGAGAGGGATGGACCAGAGGAGAGAGACGGACGACAGGAGAGAGACGGACGACAGGAGAGAGACGGACCAGAGGAGAGAGACAGACGACAGGAGAGGGACGGATGACAGGAGAGACAGACGACAGGAGAGAGACGGACCAGAGGAGAGAGACAGACGACAGGAGAGAGACAGACGACAGGAGAGAGACGGACCAGAGGAGAGAGACAGACGACAGGAGAGAGACGGACGACAGGAGAGAGACGGACCAGAGGAGAGAGACAGACGACAGGAGAGGGACGGACCAGAGGAGAGAGACAGACGACAGGAGAGAGACGGACGAGAGGAGAGGGACGGACGAGAGGAGAGAGACGGACGAGAGGAGAGAGACGGACGAGAGGAGAGGGACGGACGAGAGGAGAGAGACAGACGACAGGAGAGAGACGGACGACAGGAGAGGGACGGACGAGAGGAGAGGGACGGACGAGAGGAGAGAGACAGACGACAGGAGAGAGACGGACCTAGAGGAGAGAGACAGACGACAGGAGAGGGACGGATGACAGGAGAGACAGACAACAGGAGAGAGACGGACCAGAGGAGAGAGACGGACCAGAGGAGAGAGACAGACGACAGGAGAGAGACAGACTGACAGGAGAGAGACAGACGACAGGAGAGAGACAGACGACAGGAGAGGGATGGACGAGAGGAGAGAGACAGACGACAGGAGAGAGACGGACCAGAGGAGAGAGACAGACGACAGGAGAGGGACGGACGACAGGAGAGAGACAGACGAGAGGAGAGAGACGGACCAGAGGAGAGAGACAGACGACAGGAGAGAGACAGACGACAGGAGAGGGACGGACGACAGGAGAGAGACAGACGACAGGAGAGAGACGGACCAGAGGAGAGAGACAGACGACAGGAGAGGGACGAATGACAGGAGAGAGACGGACCAGAGGAGAGAGATGGACATCATCAGAAACAATGAGTCACTTCAGGAGACAGGACGTCCTCACCTTTGCAGTGGACGGCCACAGCTCCGTCTGTGCTCTCACAGATGTGCAGGAAGCGGCGTGTGATGGTGTCGCTCGGCGTGCTGCCGTCTACGAAGAAGAGGTCATAGTGGTCGAACCCGGCGTCGGTGAAACGTTTGGAATCGTAGATCTTCTTGTTGAGACGGACGATGGTGGTGACGTTGTGTTTTCTGAAGTAGGGGAAGTACGCCTCGGGGGCATGGAGAGGGTAACCTGCAGGGGGCAGAGCCGGCACAAGTGTTACAGAGGCGTTTATAGTGTTCCAGTGTTTGTATGTGCATTAACAATAATATATTATAATAACACAATTATATGTGTTACATATATATTAATATGTGTGTGTGTGTGTTCATTGTCTGAAGAGAACATTCTCTGATGGTGTCAGCTGATCGAGGACTATGATCACAACCAGACTTCTTGATGTCTCCTCACATCTTCACTGAGAGGAAGTCCTCAGTTCCTCTGCTCCTTCATCTCCATCAGACATTATGTATAAACACTTTAAACATGAAGTTATAAACTGGTTCTTCTCATGTAGTGAATCCTGTTGTTGTGTTGATGTGTTCAGTTCCATTACATTTCATTGAGCTGACGCTTTCATCCAAAGGGACTCACAATAAGTGCGTCAACCATGAGGAACAAACCAGAACAACAAGAATCGATGAAGTACAATTTCTTCAAAAAAGCAAAACTACAAAGTTCTATAAGTAAGTTACATGTAAGTGCTACTAAATTGTTAGTTTAAAGATGTTATTCAAGGTACAGTCGGAAGAGGTGTGTTTTTAGTTTGCCGCGGAAGACGTGTAAACTTTCTGATGTCCACGGGGAGCTCATTCCACCATAGTTCCATCAGCTTCTAATGTCCTTGTGTCCTGGGAGAGGATCCTCATGTGACTGAGCTTTATTCACTGATCATAAAGTTTCTCTGTAGTTTGACTCTTGTTGAGTGAAGAACAGAGGAAGTTGCTCCTTGTTAACATCGATGAGACAAACTGGGAATATGAGACAAATACAAATAAAATTTAATTGATTGATAGATTGAAGTCACTTCCTGTGAACTTACCGTTCTCCACTTTAGTTTTCGGGTGAGGTCCGCTGAACGCCACAAACTTCCCCGGGACGATCCAGTTCAGGTCTCCGTTCTCCACCCGCTACACACCAGGAAAGACGAGGTCACACACGTTTTCTTCATAGTTATCTTCCTTGTGGTGTTTCCGTGTCATGTGACTGACGTCTGGAGAATGAGTGACCTTCGACCTTATTCTTCTATCTGAAGAAGAGTCGAGAGACTCACCTCGTAATGTTCATACTCGTCCACATCAAAGGTCTCGAAGTCAAAGAAGCCGTGCTGCAGAGCCTGAAACGCAACCATATATATATATATATATATACTGTATGTACACACACAACCACTGTAAGTGTGTTTGTTTTTACACATCATCATAGTGGGTGTGTCCAGTCGCCAATTGGCTGATTCAGCCAATCAGAGTGAAGAACTCACCTTCCTGATGCCCTGAAGACAGTCAAGCAGAGTGAGACTGTAGCTGCAGTTTCCAAAGGACGCATCCCTGCAGAGACACAAAGACATCATCAGTGACTCGTGGTCCAGCAGACAATCAGCTGACAATGTGACACACACACACACACGCCCCCTGCTGGCCACACACTGACAGAGTTAAAGGTCACAGGTAGAACAGGAAGTAGTGTGGACACTGACCTGAAGGGCAGGTAGGAGGCGTTCGATCCAGAGATCAGAGCTCGGTACGCTTCTTCTGGAGTTTTCTTCAAATAAATCACCTGAGACACAAAGACCAGTCATGTGATACATCATGTGACCAGCAGACTAAATGAATTGTGAGTCTTTATCTCAGCTTGTTTAATGTTTAGTCAACAGGAAGAGGAAGTGATGCACTCACAGCGTATCCTCCAATCAGAACAGCAGCGTTGGATCTCTTCCTCTGGTTGAAGCTGGTGTAGTGAACGATTCGTTTCCTGGTCAGAGTGAAGGACTGAGGAAGAGGAGCACAGTTTCATCAGGTTTCTGTTGTTTGTGTCTAGATGTCTCTGTGCTCATGTGACAGGTCATGTGTCACCTGTTTCCTCATTAGTGACTGTTTTTGACCTGCAGGTTCTGATCACATGACTGAAATCAACTCGATGACGAGCTGCAGGTGAATAGACCATGACCTCCGACCTCTGTATATAAACTCCCACGCTGAAAATTCGACTGACACTCACAGTAAGTGATGTCACCAAATTCAACTTGTTAAAAACATTTGTTTTGTTAGTTATATTTTGTTTGTGTGGCAGCTCCTGTTTCATTTGTGCAATGCAACATGGGAAAACTGCGTGATGACTCCACGCGCCATATTGAGACTGAACACAGTTTACTGCGAGCAGACACATTTCATTGGATCTGGACCTAAACGTGTTCTGGATCAGAACCAGGACATGTTCAGGGTTCTCTGCTGGTTTCGGGTTGGTTCAGGTACGACTTCCTGTTATGTCCGGTCTGCTTGTTGTTATGACGATCAACAACAGTCTACCAGAGGAATGTCGTCACCATAGCAACAAAAACACAACACAAAACATACATTTAACAATCTGAAATATGACACATACACACAAAATAAAATGTCTTTATACGTGTGTCTACTAGAGAAACAAATGAATGAGTAATGAGCTATGTCAGCTGACTGCGGTCTGGTCGTCTTATTGGTCGTTTGAGTGAACACGTTACTGGTGAAACTTTAATAATGGAGTCATGTATGTCACACTCAGAATGTAATGTTGTGTAACAAGTGTCCTGTTGCATTCTGGACATTCCTGCAGTGGGAGGGGTGAAACTCACCTTCAGCTTCTTGTTGAGTTTGCAGCAGAATCTGAACAACATGGACAAGTTGAGAGGCCCGAAGTCTGCATAGAAACTGAGAGACACAAAGAGACACACACAGAGTCAGAGTGTGACCTGGACTCAGTCCTCAGAACACACTTGTTCAGATGAAGTCACATGACAACAGATGGTTTGAACTCCCATGATGCAGTGCAGCAGAAGAACATGGACTTACTTCTCGTAGACAAACTCTTCGTCGGTGCAGAAGTAGTGTGTGTTGGCCGTGCTCTTGGGTTTACTGCGTAACGTGGCGAAGTACAGACGTTCTGAAGGAGAAACACATTACATCATTTAGCTTTTATCCAAAGTGACTCACAATAAGCGCATCAGGGAACAAAACCAGAACAACAAGAATCATGTGAGTACAATAGCTTTGTCTACACTTCAGTTTCAGTGTAGACGTTCAAAACAAAACAGATCACTGACATGTTTAGTTTTATACTTTAATCTTATTTGAATCCTTCATTTTAATGTATATTGAGAATTTCCTCTTCGAAGGATCAATAAAGCTTCAGCTCATCTTTTCTTCTAAACAAATATCAGGATTCCTGTGTTGGATCAATGCTCTGATCAGCTGATCACTTGTTTCTATAGTTTGACTGAACTCTGAGTCTTTGAGTCTTTGAGTCTTACCTCTGATGAACTCGGCCGCCCCCTGCAGCTCGGGGTCCTCACTCATCCTGAACAGGTCTCACTTCCTCAAACTTTCCACACTGCTAACACGTTAGCCGCTAACATTTAGCAGCAGCAGCCGAACTGTTTGAAAAGTGAAGAAATGTCTGCTCTGTTTCCCATCAGGCAGTGCGGCTGCTCTTCACTCACTCACCAACTTTTTCTTCCGTTTCCGTTGTTTCTTCTTCGCCTTTTAACCGATAAATCTCCCGGTTAGCCTGTTAGCCTGTTAGCATCGCGGCGGCTCGAGTCTGAGACTGTGATTGATCCTCAAGACACGCATTACCATAGTAACGCTCCCTTAGCAACCACAGCCAATCAGCGAGCAGAACGCCGTGTGCTGCCTTCACGGTCAGCTGGGAAATATCAAGTGACCGTTTGTGATGTTTCAGGACACGTTCAGGTTTCCAACAGATTTCCTCTGAACGACCGAGAATCGAACTCTGATTATTAGAGTCTCTTAACAGACGTCAGGTTAGCAACCTCAGTCACATGCAGGGGGCGACACCGAGTCCAAACTGAAACTGCTTAAGCTCAACATAAACACAATAAGATTCACGTCAGCAGCAACGACTCCAGGCTTCATAGGTCAGAGGTCACTAAAGTTCATAGGTCAGAGACATGTGACGACCTGTGGTGACGACATGTGATGACTTGTGACGTTGTGACGACCTGTGACGATCACGTGATCTCAGGTCATCACATGTGATGACCACTGTTTTTGATGTGTGGGTATATGTGTGATCCACTGGAGACACTTCATTTTGTTGACAACATGACAACAAAGGCATTGAATTGAATTACTGTCCTGAAAACACTCTTGCTGAACGGTAATGAATATTGACGAAGAATTCCCATTTCTGAGTGTATACTGGAGTTGTCCTGTAAGGCATCTTCGATAAGTCTCTTCAGAAGGTTGGCGTTACGTTTCCTCTCTTCCTGGCAGACTACATTAGAGGAGCTACTGACTCATGAATAGAGCAGTGATCTGAAGTGGTGCAGCGGACATAAGGTTAAGGTTGTTTCTCAATGACATCAAAAGATAAATTAAATAACTAAAGTGCAAAATGAGGTTTTAATAATAACTGAGAGCTTTGTTGCTCAGGAACTAAAGGCAGGTCCCTAATAGGGATTTGGAATTTGTCACAAAATAGCATTTTATCAACAGTTCTTAGAATCATGAAGTTCCCATCAGATGTCGGTGGTGAACTCTAAGTCTTAACCACGCGTCCTGCTTGATTTTCAGCCACAGTTCTTCTCTTGCCAGCAGATCTTGCTGCAAGTGGAGCCTTTGTTCTGCTGCATCCCGGTGGAGCCTCCTCTCAATCATGATGACGTGGCGGCGCCGTACTTCTTCTCTCCTCCCGACGCAGTGAACAGAGTCGAACACATCTCCGATCTTCTCATTCACCTGCAGAAAGATTGTGAGGAGAAGCGCTTCAATCTCTTCCCTGATGTTTTCTCCTTCTTGCTGCTTGAGCCCTCAGTCGTAGATTCCAGCAGCGTATCTTCCCACTTTTAATATTCTTTCTTCAAGTCTGAGTGCTCTGTATCTTCCATGTTGGACTTGCTGTACGTTGTATGACTGCTGGCAAACATCTCCCAAAATCATTTCACTTTGTTGTTCAGATATTTTATTGCAGTCTCTGCGAATCTTGCAGCTGTGGGGAAGTTTTCCTCGTTGGCAACCAACAGTTTTTCTTTTTCTTGTGTGTGGCAATGACGATGTTTCAGAAACGGTTTGAGTCTAATGGGACAATTAGTTCAAGTGTGGGACCGAAACGAAAGGCTCATAAAAGTTGTCATGTGCCCTGTTCGCCATTTGAAATCTCACATTAGATCTTTAGTCTTTTAGTTTTTGTTAAACTCACCTGCGATCAGAGAGATCCAAACACGGTTTGTAGCTGGACCTGGTCCTGACCCAAGTCCTGGCCCCAACCCTGGTCCTGCCCCTGCCCCTTGTCCTGGCTCCGGCCCTGACCCGAGTCCTGGTTGGAGGATCCGGGGGTCGTCCTGATGTGTACTCCAGGCCCCGGTGACCGCCATACTGCAGGGCTGCAAGCAAACTGTGAGGACAGGGCCGGACTAAGAGGAGGTGTCAGGTGATCCAGATCCAGTTACTTCTGGTTCCAGAGGGGACAGAGGTGTGAGTTTACAGCCTCCTCAGGTTTCAACACACATTCAGGTCCGTGCAGCACTTCCTGCTGTACACACTGTACCTGACTGAAAGAGGGACAACAACACACTGACATCACGGAAAAGATGAGACGTGCAGGTCACCTGCCGTCTTCCTGCTGGGACAGAATCTCACCTGTCAGAACCAGACTACAGTTCCCAGAATCCAACACTGGTCACATTTTCAACATGTCACAATATTCATTTCTTCATGATGTCACTGTTTCAGCCCACACCCACCTCACCTGTCAGGCCCAGCTGTGACCTGCAGCTGACCTCACGTCAGCGCCCCCTGCAGGCCACACAGCTCATCATGGTGTCCCCTGAGGTTCACGTCTTTAAAGTCTTGTTTCCATTTGAACATGTGAACAGGTTAAAGTGTTTCTGATGTGTTCGTATGGACTCAACAGAATCTGTGTTTAATCCAATTAAATTTTTTCATGGAACTCAGTAAAAACAGAAAAAACAGTGAATGTTGAAAATACTTTTATTTGTTTTTTACAGTATTTAATGAAACACCCCGAGAAGCTGAGCGGATCGTCCATGACAGAGCTGCCGAGTCCAGACAACACAGGCTGCTGTGTTCCGGCTGTTTGTCGGCGGTGTTCCAGGCTACAGGTTGCGGTTCTGGACTCCTGATCCTTGACACTCGATGACGTAGGTTCCGCTGGTCAGCTCATCTTCACACTTTGTTATCGTGAACTTTGCCTGAAACATAAAAACATGTGTGAATCCAGATGTAGAGACAGAAACATCTGGAGGCAGTGATGAGCTCATCACTCAGTGAATCCTGTCGTTTAGTATCTCACTTCAGTCTCAAGGGACAAAAAACGATAATATATATGTAACAAAATCAATCAATCATTAATTTACTCGTTACTGACGATTATTTAAAACCTTTTACTAGAAGGTTCTGCTGAGTGCGTGTGATTGAGCGAGTCTGACCGAAGTGAGCTGCTCTGCGATGTGTATGGCCGTCTGCGTGTGCAGCGTCACTGCACCCGTTCTAATCCGAGACGTTCCCTTCGCCAATGCCATGAAGATGATGAGCTGAGGAGGAAGAGGAGGTCATGTAATTCAAAGTGAGGTCCCAGTGAGGTCACAGTGAGGTCACAGGCGTGTGTCTCACCTGGTCCTGCAGGAACTCGTCCACGCAGCCATTATGTCGGATGTTTCTCAACAACATCTCAGCTGCTTCAAAACCAATTTCATCAGCATATACACCTGACACACACACGGAACATAGCAAATACTGTTAGCAACCGGAAATGTGAACATGCTATCTCACAGGACGTTATACCCACAATAATCTTCACTGCAGCACAGACAGCTAACCTACAGAAGATAACGACCCGACACCCCCCCAGCACAAAACGTCCTTGGAGGGGCAGCAGCCTGTCACTCACAGCGCTGCTGCATCAAGAGCAAACAGTCACTGAAGCCACTGAGTCGGGATGTTGAACGTGTCGTTGTGTATTTTGTCTATAGTGTCGACAGATTCCACTAATGTTTGTGGTAGCTAATTCAGTTGAGATCATTGTTTACCTTGGCAATGCACAAGCATGGAGCTTCTAAAGGAACAGTGAGAGGAGGTGTGTTTGTTTTCAAACTGTTGTTCCTCTGAACCACCTTTAATGAACAAAACTCTTTAATAACATCATGTAAATGAGGGTTGTGCCCCCTGCTGGTTCAGGTTTATGCTCACCTTTCTTCCCCAGAGCGGAACCTGCGAACATACAACCTGTCGACGACTCAGCAAAGATTCTGAAACGACAGGAACCAATCAGAGAGCAGCACATACATGTCACTGCTGCAGTGTGATGTCGGCAGGTGGTCCAAGCTTACATGATGCCGTTGCCGTTACCGGTGGCCTTTTCTTTCTCCTGCAGCGGCTGAATATTGACGTACAGCTCTTTGATCTCCTTCCTGATGGTTCGAACCGCCGCCGCCGCCATGTCTTTAGCCAACTGAGCAGAAAGTAAACACATGTTAAGTCAACATCAGTTTTTGAACATGGTCTCTGATTTCTTTGGATCTTGATCTAAAGTTTAGTGAGTGTGTAATTGTACAGATTGAATTTAAAGATGTTTGCTTAATAACTAGTTCTGTTCTTTCATTTGACATTTCTTTATCAAAGTGTCAGCATGACTCCTTCACAATAAGAATAAACTACTTTAGTTCCACATTATGTTAAAACATTCAGAAAATAAAACAACTGTTCACAAACCAGTGAAGAAACACAGGAGGATAAATCTGAATAATCATTGAATTGTTGGTTTCATAGAAACACACTTGTTCTTTTTTTACTGTGTAAAGTTGTCGATCCTTTCACCTGCTGTCAAATTTTAAATGACAATTTTTTTGGTAAGTCTTGATTGTATTATATTTTTTAAGGCAAATATGAAAGACATTTTTTCCCCTCTGTTCTCAGGAGGATGGAGATAACGAGCCACGCTAATGTGTGTTAACTACGCTAATGCATGATACGTTGCTGTGAGCTGTAATTCCACCGCCAGTCAGCAGAGGGCAGAGACTGATCAAGACCTGATTAGATGGAAAGATTTTACAACAGGAAGCAGCATGAACGTGAAGAGCTCTCACTCGGAGAGAAAATTGCCTTGTTTAGGAGGTCACGTCTCTGTCCTCCATCACTTCCTGTCTGTGACCCTGTGCAATAAAAGCAGTGCTGTAACTTTACCCTGTAGGGCAGGACTCCAGCAACAAAGGCTCGGCCGTGGATCTTGGTGATGTTTCCTCTCTCCATCATGGTGACGGGCTGCAGCTCTTTGATTGGATTTACCTTCACCATCACCTCACCCCCCCCTTTAGGATAGTACCCTCTGAAACACACACACAGTTAATACACACAGACACACTCAGTCCTATACCATCTACACTTAACAGACGTGACCTCTGACCTCAGTCTGACGTCACAGTCAAAGTTGACACCGAACTTTTCAACGATGGGTTTAAACACCTGAAGAAGAAACACAGAAAATCAACTGAGTGTGTTTGTATTAACTTTGAGTGCATGTATTAAATTTGTGTGAGTTTGTGTGTATTAACTTTGAGTGTGTAGTCAATCTGAGGAGCCATCTCAGCGTTTGTTCCTCCTTTCAGAATCAGCTGTGAAGAGGCGTCAGCATACAGAGCACAAGGCAACGCAACCTGCAACAGCAGACCCACACTCCTGACACACACACACACACACACACACACACACACTTTAGTGATTCTATAAATCGATACTTTGGGCCTGTTTCAATCTGTGGTTGTGGATTGTGATGTCAGCTGATGGTGGATGATGATTATAACCAGATGACACAGATAAACAATATAACTGACAATGTCTCCATCATTACATCTGTCATCACTTTATCTCTCAGAATTTTAAACATTGATACACCTCTTCATTTATGTTAAACTGTCTTTTCTCATCAATGTTGGAAACAACTAGGACGTGATCTTCCAGAGGCTGCGGGGGCGGAGCAACAGAACAGACACTTTTACTACTGGCAGCGTCACAGAACAAAGAACGAAGTTAACTGAGAACTTTGTTTCATCTGAAAAGGAAAACTAAAGGGTGAGGTGAATTCATGTATTCCACCTGCAGAGGGCGCTCTCACCCCGCTGTCTGCGTGTCGGCCGTGTGGTTTCCAGACCGGATCTGACCCGGAGTCAGACTCACGTCAGTGGAGCTGATGGTGGCTCCCTGCAGAACACCACAACACAGATCTGAGACCAGCTGCAGGCCGCTGAGGTGCTGTGGCCTGAACAAACACATACACACAATACAGAAGCTGAATGAAAACTTAACAACTGACCGAAGTTAATTTAAATTATACATGAGTGTGTATTGTTGTTTGTTGATGTGTAGTCTAACATTAGCCTGTTAGCTTGTTAGCCTGTGAGCTAACCTGAGCCCCGGTGAGCTCCTGCCGGCTCGGATGTTGCTGATCTTGATGGCCGAGCCGGTGATGCAGCTGAGCGCCGCAGACACTCGCAGGATCTGTCCGCCCTGCAGAGGAGACACACCGGGAGAGAGAGCACACATCAGCCGACACACATCACAGGCTGCTCTGTTAGCCTGCTGCTAGCCTGTTAGCAGGATCATTTCTCCAGGAACAAAGAGCGACTCACTCCCTCCATCAAGCTGCCGTCGATCTGCTGCTCCGACACCGGCTCCATGTTCAGCGGCTCCGTGTTCAGCGGCTCCATGTTCAGCGGCAAACACTCAGTGATTCCCCGAGAGACGATGACGATGCTGCTTCTTACTCTTATTCTTTCTTTTATCTCTTCCTCTTCTTCTTCTTCTTCTTCTTCTTCTTCTGCTGCGCTGCTGCTGCTTCTTCTTCTTCTGCTTCAGCTTCTTCTTCTGGTGCAAACCAGCTTATAGGCGCATTACCGCCACCCTCTGGACTGGAGTGTGGAGCAGCAAACTAAACACAACTAAACAAAAATGGAATTATCTTCTTAAGTCCTATTTCTCTGAAATAGTTGATGAGAAGATGATCGATATTCTTTGATGTCTTTCCTAACACACTTCTTGGTGGTGGTGGGGGGGGGGGGAGTTGGACTTTCAGGTGTAAACAGTGTTGCAGCAGAATCCAATCCAATTGAAGAAAATTGTGACCGATTCTTCCGACATAATAAAACAGAAAAAACATAACCTGCCTCCATATCTGCTCCTGTGATGTCATCAAGTGTCCACAAGCCCTGACATTCAAATCCACTAGAGACAAGATCATTGACACCACGTTTTAAGCGTTAGTGTATGATTTGTGTATGATTAAGACTTCTTGATACACAACATGTCTCCTCACATCTTCTACCATCACTGAGAGGAACTCCTCAGTTCATCTGCTCCTTCATCTCCATCAGACATTCTGTATAAATACTTTAAACATGATGTTACAAGTGTTTCTCCTCATCAATGTAGTAAATCCTGTTGTTGTGTTGATGTGTTCAGTTCCATCAGCATTGTAATGGAAATGATGTCATTTGTGGATGTGATGCTGCATGAGCAGACGTGTATGTGGAAGATTGACCAGATTGTTCATCTAAAAGGCAACTTTAGGTTTACGATTATTGCTCAGTGACTTTTACTTCATGGCCTCTTGAAGCCTTAACTTTATGGTGTCTCTTTGCAAATGGTTGGGAACTTTCCACTCCAGGGGCTTTCCACAGAGACATGAAGGCAGGATGTCTCCCAACCTGATAAGACATCAGGAGGGTAATAAATACCTGTACATACCCAATGGGAGGGGCTGTGGGTTATAAGACATCTCTGTTCTTTGCTCATTTGTACATGTCCTTCAGGTGATGTGTACTGTGAGTCCATCTGCAGATGCTGGATTAAACTTACAGAAAGACAAGTGTTTGACTTTGTGCTTGATTCACAGAAATTGCCATCACAGCATCTTTTGTACCTGATCCTCACATCTGAGCTTTATTCACTGTTCACAAAGTTTCTCTGTAGTTTGACTCTTGTTGAGTTAAGAACAGAGGAAGTTGCTCCTTGTTAACATCTATGAGACAAATAAAGTGTGATTGATTAATTGAGGGGACAGACTGAATTAAACAAATAAAGGCATTTGAGTCTCAAGGAATTTTTATTTTATAAAACCAGAAGCAGCAGCAAAGTTGATACAGATGAATGAGACACTTATGCTACCCCTGACAGAAATGCTAACCCTGGCGCTAATGCTAACCCCGAAGCTAATGCTAATATGATATGTCAGGTGTCTCAACATGACAAGTACAAAAGTAAAAAGCTTCAGAAAATACAAAAAAATGGGCCTGGTTTTATTTAACAGGAAGCAGGAAGTGATGTCATATTGTTAAAGGCGTGGTTTAGGTTAGTGGGTGGGGTTAACGTTTTACTTGTATTAATATATTAGATTGTAAAGCAGTGCCCCCTTCAGGATCACATGATGCTGCAGCACTTACACGCCTGCTTCTCCTTCTGTAAGTCCACCACTCTTCCCTCGGCCTCCTCCGCCGACTCCCTGTTACTTGCTGGCGTCGCCGCTGGAGGTCTGGTGGTTGTCAGTGGGGTGGAGGCGGCGGAGGCAGGGGGATGCTGTGTTGTCTTGGCTATGCTGTCGCCGTCATCCATCCCTCCTCCTCCCGGTGACGTTTTGCCATCGGCGTCGTCGATGAGCACGAGCTCGGCCGTCACCGTCCCCTGCAGCCCCAGAACCTTCTTGGTCTCAGACTCGTCCTCCACACTCTGGTATCCCATGAACACCATGGTGACCGGGTTCTCTGCGCTGGCATCTGCCACACTTGGCTTGGAGAGAGGTTTTGCCTCCAGCCCTGTGATCTCCACTGAGATGTGTGGCAGCTCTGGCTCCGCCTCCTCCTGGTACTCCACTGTTGGTATCGAGGTCACCGTGGAAACAGTCTGTGACATCATCAAAGCTTCGTCTGCTTTGAGGATGAGCTCATCAACCTCTGAGGAGCTAAGCAGGTGGACGCCGTCCTCACCGTTCACCTCATGGACGACTAAGAGACAGACACAGGATCAGGAAATCTGCTCGTTACAGGTCACAGCTGATCTCCAGCTGAACGACCAATAGAAACTGACGATTCTCCTGCTGCACCAGGATCCACCTGTAGTGATGTCACAGTGCACTGTCATACACTGTGACATCACTGCATCCAGGTAAGAAGTTCACCTGAACAACAAGGAAAGAGGCTCTTCAAAGAATCATCAGACCTTCAGCTGGAGACTCGTCACTGTCAGGTAATTAGTAGATGATTGACAGGTGATTGACAGGTGCGTACACATGAAGCTGAGTCAGTGTCACTTTCAGAGAAGTTGACATCTTTCGGTATAAATTCTTAATATTTTCAGAGGAAAGTTCAATGTTTAAACCACAGACAGTAAATAAAGATGGACAACATGACGACTGCATCGCCCCCTGGTGTCTGGCTGCAGTATAGGTCATAAAGCTCTCCTCCTCCATGTTAGCAGACGGGACATGGACCAAAGAAGAAATATCAAAGTAGACGTTAAATAAATGTTTGTAAAGATGTTTCTGTCGTTTCAGGCTCGTTCTTCTCTTTGATGTTTGTTCAAGTTTCTGATCAGTTTGGTTTCAATCAGTTATTTGATGATATAAAAACAGGTAAGGATTGACAGCTGAGACTGACTCCTGATTGGTCGAAAGTGTGATTGATTGATTCTTATTCATGAAAAAGATCCATAGGGTAACATGTTTAGGTTAAATAAACTTATTTCCAACATGGTCCCATTATGTCAAGACAACAAATCTAAAACCAAAATAATCTTAAAATCATAAAAGGTACGATTCAATCCGAGAAGAAAATAATTGAATCCACATCAACAAGGAAAAGCCGAAATAAAAAAGTGATGAATATTACTTCAGAAATCTGCTTCTTAAAGTCTTCTCGACCTGGGCGGGGCCTCGATGCCATGCCTCTGACATCACTGCTGTACAGACTGTTAATGACGTCATCACCACAAGGTGGCAGCATTTGTATCTGAGATATTTTAGCTTCTGGAGGAAGTGGAGACATGTCCTTTATTTAGAGTCTGTTGTTTATATCTGGAAACTTCTACTAAAGCTCTGCTTCTCTTTCTTTGTTTGTTTGTTTACTGACGTCACCTTTCTGCTCGTCCTCATAAACTTTGACCCCTTGCTGCGAGAGGTCAACAGGAAGTGTGGTGTTAGTGGACAGGACCCGGCTTTCCCCCGTCTGTCTGTCTCGCTCGACCTTAATCTCCACTGAGTACATCGCTGAAAGGGTAGAGACAGACAGACAGATGAAGACAGACAGTTGGAGACAGACAGGTAGAGACAGGCAGATGAAGACAGACAGGTAGAGACAGATGAAGACAGACAGGTAGAGACAGACAGGTAGAGACAGGCAGACACGGACAGACAGGTAGAGACAGACAGATAAAGACAGACAGGTAGAGACAGACAGGTAGAGACAGGCAGGTGAAGATACACAGATGGAGACAGACAGGTAGAGACAAACAGATGAAGACAGACAGGTAGAGACAGACAGGTAGAGACAGGCAGATAAAGACAGACAGGTAGAGACAGACAGGTAGAGACAGGCAGATGAAGATAGACAGATGAAGACAGACAGGTAGAGACAAACAGATGAAGACAGACAGATAGAGACAGACAGGTAGAGACAGGCAGATAAGGACAGACAGGTAGAGACAGACAGATGAAGATAGACAGATGAAGACAGACAGGTAGAGACAGGCAGATGAAGATAGACAGATGAAGACAGACAGGTAGAGACAGACAGATGAAGACAAACAGGTAGAGACAGGCAGATAAGGACAGACAGGTAGAGACAGACAGATGAAGATAGACAAATGAAGACAGACAGGTAGAGACAAACAGATGAAGACAGACAGGTAGAGACAGACAGGTAGAGACAGACAGGAAGAGACAGGCAGATGAAGATAGACAGATGAAGACAGACAGGTAGAGACAAACAGATGAAGACAGACAGGTAGAGACAGACAGGTAGAGACAGGCAGATAAGGACAGACAGGTAGAGACAGACAGATGAAGACAGACAGGTAGAGACAGGCAGATGAAGATAGACAGATGAAGACAGACAGGTAGAGACAGACAGATGAAGACAAACAGGTAGAGACAGGCAGATAAGGACAGACAGGTAGAGACAGACAGATGAAGATAGACAGATGAAGACAGACAGGTAGAGACAAACAGATGAAGGCAGACAGGTAGAGACAGACAGGTAGAGACAGGCAGATAAGGACAGACAGGTAGAGACAGACAGATGAAGACAGACAGATGAAGACAGATAGGTATAGACAGGCAGATGAAGATAGACAGATGAAGACAGACAGGTAGAGACAGACAGATGAAGACAAACAGGTAGAGACAGGCAGATAAGGACAGACAGGTAGAGACAGACAGATGAAGATAGACAGATGAAGACAGACAGGTAGAGACAGGCAGATGAAGACAGACAGATGAAGACAGACAGGTAGAGACAGACAGATGAAGACAAACAGGTAGAGACAGGCTGATAAGGACAGACAGGTAGAGACAGACAGATGAAGACAGACAGGTAGAGACAGGCAGATGAAGACAGACAGGTAGAGACAGACAGATGAAGACAGACAGGTAGAGACAGGCAGATGAAGACAGACAGTTGGAGACAGACAGGTAGAGACAGACAGTTGGAGACAGACAGGTAGAGACAGGCAGATGAAGACAGACAGGTAGAGACAGACAGATGAAGACAGACAGTTGGAGACAGACAGGTAGAGACAGACAGATGAAGATAGACAGATGAAGACAGACAGGTAGAGACAGACAGATGAAGACAAACAGGTAGAGACAAACAGATGAAGATAGACAGGTAGAGACAGGAAGATGAAGACAGACAGATGAAGACAGACAGGTAGAGACAGACAGATGAAGACAGACAGGTAGAGACAGGCAGATGAAGACAGACAGTTGGAGACAGACAGGTAGAGACAGGCAGATGAAGACAGACAGGTAGAGACAGACAGTTGGAGACAGACAGTTGGAGACAGACAGGTAGAGACAGGCAGATGAAGACAGACAGTTGGAGACAGACAGGTAGAGACAGACAGATGAAGACAGACAGGTAGAGACAGGAAGATGAAGACAGACAGATGAAGACAGACAGATGAAGACAGACAGGTAGAGACAGACAGTTGGAGACAGACAGTTGGAGACAGACAGGTAGAGACAGGCAGATGAAGTCAGACAGTTGGAGACAGACAGGTAGAGACAGACAGATGAAGACAGACAGGTAGAGACAGGAAGATGAAGACAGACAGTTGGAGACAGACAGGTAGAGACAGGCAGATGAAGACAGACAGGTAGAGACAGACAGTTGGAGACAGACAGTTGGAGACAGACAGGTAGAGACAGGCAGATGAAGACAGACAGTTGGAGACAGACAGGTAGAGACAGACAGATGAAGACAGACAGGTAGAGACAGGCAGATAAGGACAGACAGGTAGAGACAGACAGATGAAGACAGACAGATGAAGACAGACAGGTAGAGACAGACAGATGAAGACAGACAGGTAGAGACAGGAAGATGAAGACAGACAGATGAAGACAGACAGATGAAGACAGACAGGTAGAGACAGGAAGATGAAGACAGACAGATGAAGACAGACAGATGAAGACAGACAGGTAGAGACAGATCTGAGTGTTTATCACCTCTCTTCATCTCCTCCGTCGTTTCTCTTGATTTGTTCATTCGAGGACTTTTGTGAGCTTTGCAAAGGATCATGGGAAGAAGGAGGAGGACTCACAGTGAGTCAATCAACACACTGTAATCTGATTACTGTATTCATACTAATATAGATAATTACTGTAATCTGATTACACTGCATTGTGACTACAGAAACCTCAAATGTAATAAATAGTGTAAGAATACTTTTACATTCTGATTACTGCTAACTGAAGAAGATGAAGATGATGAAGATGAAGGTGATGATGAAGATGATGATGATGACGATGAAGATAATGATGATGAAGATAATGAAGATGATGATGATGATGATGAAGATGATGACGATGAAGATAATGATGATGATGAAGATAATGATGATGATGAAGGTGATGATGATGAAGTTGATGATGAAGAATGATGAAGATGATGATGATGATGAAGACAATGATGATGATGAAGATGATGATGGTGATGATGAAGATGAGGATGAGGATGATTGATGAATGATGAAGATGAAGATAAAGATGATGAAGATGATGAAGAATGATGAAGATGATGATGAAGAAAATTATGATGATGATGAAGATGATGATCATGATCATGATGAAGAAAAAGAAGATAATGAAGATAATGAAGATGATGATGAAGATAATGATGATGATGATGGTGATGAAGATGATGAAGATGATGAAGAAAATTAAGATGATGATGATAATGATGATGATTATGATGAATGATGAAGATGATGGTGAAGATGAAGAAAATGAAGATGATGATGATGATGATGATAAGATTTTTACCTTCATTGGATCCTGTTGACATCTGAAGGAAACATGTTACATGTCACAAAATGAAACCTAAAACTACATCAATAAAAAATTAAACAGCGCCTCCTACAGGTTAAACTGTTACAACACAATATGAACAAAAGCAATACTATAATCTGATCACTGTAATCTGATTAAATCTGCAGAGCCCAGAGGAGAGACTCACCGTGGTTTGTGTTTCAGTCTGACACAGAAGACCGAGCAGCTCCAGTTCCAACCTACAACACAAACAAGTTAATTCATCATTATATAATGGATCAGATTAGACCTGTCGATGGTCTCTTCCAGGCTCCTGGTTTTACTTTAGATCAGATCAGATTATTTGGATCAGATTAGACCTGTTGATGGTCTCCTCCAGGTTCCTGGTCGTGGCCTCGTCCTGCTCCAGTTGTTTCTTGATGTTATCCTGGTCTGGTCCAGCAGAGGGCGCTCCGTCTAGAAGCCATCGCTCCCTCAGAGCCTTTGACTGAACACAGTAAACTCGTCAAACAAGAATCTGTATAAATACTATATAAACTAGGGCTGCACGATATGAGGAAAACGATAACGATGTCTGATATCTGTCTGTCTGTCTGTCTCTACCTGTCTCACCTTCAGGTGCTGCAGAGTTCTCCTGTCGTCCTCCAGCTGTCGTTTCCTGCTCTCGACCTCTGTCTGCCACTTCCTCTTCTCCTGAGGCATGATGGGAAACAGTGAGGCAGACGGCTGTACATATCAATGGAGCCTGATGAATCTAATCACTTAGTTCAACTTCAGGAACTAACTTAACATTAACCAACCCCAACTAACCCAAACTAACCTCAACCCTCTTAAAGAGATCAAGGCCTGGTTGACCCAGAACTTCAGACTCAGCTCATTGTCTCTAAACATCTCAGAGAAACTGACCAGATCATCACCGTGGTTTTAGTTTGGTTTCAGCTCCACTGTGAGGAGCCTGAGTCATTTTGGACCAGAACATGTGACCCACATATTAAACAAGTCTCTAGGACTGCTGTCTTCCACCTGCTGTGTGTGTGTGTGTGTGTGCATGTGCATGTGCATGTGCATGTGTGTGTGTATGTGTGCTCTTGTACAGCTATCTTTTTGAGGACCAGTTTGAGTCTACAACCTACGGAGTGAGGACCTTTTGGCCGGTCCTCACTTTGTGACCCCCCTTTAATGGACTGTTTGGAATAGGTTTAGGTTAAGTTAAGGACATTTCGTTGGGATGGTTGGGGTTAGGGGCTAGGGAATGCATTATGTCAACCCTAACCCTCACTAAGAGTGTGTGAGTGTGTGAGTGACTCACTGTGATGAGCTGCAGTCGATCCTGCTCACAGAGATCCTGACTCGCCCTGAGAGAGAGAGAGGGGTTAGGATGTGGGAGGGGGTGGAGCTCTTTACTTTCAGACTGAGCTCCTCAGTTCTCTGGATCTTCTCTGGAGGATCAGACTCAGTTTCTCCTCCTCCTCCTGAGCTCCTGCATAAAGTCTAAATCCAGGAGCAGTGTGAACACAGCAGAGGATCCTCCACTGATTCACTGAGTGAGTGGGGGGGGGGGGGAGGAGCTTCTAACACGGGACACAAACATGAAGAAACTAAAACAAATGCCTCTGGTGAAGAAGTGCTGACACACGATGAAGACACAGACACAAGAACCAGTTTGTAACTTCATGTTTAAAGTGTTTCTACAGAATGTCTGATGGAGATGAAGGAGCAGATGAACTGAGGACTTCCTCTCAGTGATGGTAGAAGATGTGAGGAGACATGTTGTGTATCAAGAAGTCTGGTGGTGATCATAGTCCTCGATCAGCTGACACCATCAGGATCTATGGTCCATGATCACAGTCTGTGATCCACCATCAGGATCCATGACGTGGCTGCAGCTTTGATCCTTGATCTACAAGCGATGGAGCAGCAGGACTCTGGTGAAGAAGTCACGTCAGTAACATGTGTTGATGAGACATTAATGTGATTGAGATGGAGAAGAGGAAAGAGAAGCTCCATGTGTCATGTGTCCCCGACATACTAAACCTACAGCAGCAGAACTAAGGTCCAAGACAAACCTGGACCGGCTCGAACTATAACTCGAACTGAAGCTGAGATGATTCCACAGGAGACAAGCTTGATGCTGAAGCTCTGGCTCCTCCTCTGCTTTTAGAGACTTTAGGGACAACAGCCTGAATTCTGGATAAAAAAGTCTCTGATATCTTCCTACGAGGTGCGTTTACTGACCCTTGGACACACCATGGTGTGGCTATGTCTGCTAGCTTAGCCACTTCCAGTGGACATTTAGGCTTAAAACATAATGATCTTGTTTCCAGTTGAACGTCGGGGCTTGTGGACACTTGATGTCACCACAGGAGCAGCATGGAGGCTTGTTGTCCTTTTTCTGTTGTGATATTATGTCTGAAGAAGAGGTCGCCTAGGCAAACACTTCACCCCCCCTCCATCCGCATAGTGGTGAGTAGATAACGAGTGGATTTTCATTTTTCGGTGAACTATCCCTTTAACAGGCAAGATGGACAATGTCAGTGTTGAATTATCTCTATCGCCCCCTGGTGTCTGGCTGCAGTATAGATCATAAACCCGCCTCCTCAATGTTAGCATATGGGACACGGACCGAACGTAAAAAGTCAAATTAGATGTTAAATAGATCAGAGCAGTACAGATAATGACTTATCTGTCACCTCCACAGAAACGTAAAACAAACGCACATGAAGTAGCATCAGCCTTCGATAAACTACACTTATCTTATCTTAAAAAAAGGCCCATGTTTTTAAGAAGAGAGGACTCAACAAAATCTATCATAGAATATGACAAAAAATCTAGAATAGAACATCACAGGATTTCAATCGATCTATTTTATATATCTTTAAATTCCTGGAGTTCATTGAGCTTCATGCTTTTATTTTGAAGAGAAGTTCATGGCTGCTATTGATCACAAATCAGATCCTTCATTAAAAAACAGATCAATATGTTATTATAAATTATTGATGTGTGATCTGGTCCAACACGTTCACTTCACTGACTTCACATACACACAGAAACACACACACAGACACACACACAGACAGACACACACACAGACAGACACACACACTTGCCGCAGTTCCCTCAGCCGCTGACTCAGCGTTCTGATGCCGCACTATGACGTCACATAAACGGAGATCATTTAAGATGTCAAAAGAGAATAAATAAAGAGATGTACTCACTCCATCATTGTCCGATGAGTCCAGAGTCAACTGAGAGATAGAGAGATAGAGAGAGAAGGCGAGAGAGGAGAGGGAGAGGGAGGAGATAGGAGCGAGAGGGAGGAGAAAAACTGTAATCTGATTACATCCTGTCTGTATTCCAATTACAGTCTGGATGTAATCTGATTACATGACTAATCTGATTACACCCAACAGTATCGTCACCTGACCTCAAGTTTCCAAAGCAACTGTTCACTGACGCAATGTACAACAACCATCTCAGGATTTTCACAACAAAAGACCGCAGACTGTGTTAAAGGGCTTTCATTTTGACAGAATCTGTAAAATTAGTGTTTTAATATTTAATACACAGTGTATGTTTGTGTGTGGGGGGGGTGGCATTACCAGAAGATTAGATCATTTTAATTTTGTCTTAAAAAAAATCTGAGTCACTGAACATGAATTAAGTTTTAATAGTGAGTCAATGCTGTTTGAAGAAATTATTCCTTCACACAAATAAAAACACAAATATGACATTGAACTAAAACAAACAATACAATTTAAAACGTTTCAATTTCTAGAAAAAAATATTCTGAATATTTATAAACCTTTTAAAATGCTATCTGTAAATATTTTTCTATGAATAATGTAATATTAAAAACCTTTGTCAATATTTACAATAGATTGTGTAGCTGGAGCTTTATTAAAAACAGTAACTGCTCCTTGACAGTTCACTGATTTCTAATAAAACCCTGTTTTCATATTGATCAGGTTTCACTGATCGATCAGGATTTTAACATTTGTGAATAAAACATTGAAACTCGTACCAATGTTCAGGAAGTGAAACAATTCTGAATTTAAAAAAGGTAAATAAATAAATAAAAATTTAAACTTTGGAAAAAAAATCAGGATGGTGGAGTTTTCTCTTTGTGTTGGTTTTATAAGTTTTACACAGAAAAACATTAAACACTCAAACAATAATAATAAAATGTCGTGAACGGATACAGCTAATTGATGAACTAATCTAATCACATGAGGAACAGCTGATCAGTATCTTATGGATGAAGGTGAAACATTTTTTTATTTCCTGTTTTTCTTAAAATAGAAACAAAAAACATACATAAAAATGATACTGAAGAATGATGTCATCATTACGAAACAGAACGCATGACATGGACGTCAAAACCAGATGTGATGAGGAGATAGTGATGATGTCGTGAGACAGGAAATTACATCATTACAAAATAAAAGCTCTAGTTTCTTTTGGGAAATTCTGTGGAATCTTCACCTCAAACATAAAAAACTAAAATGTTCATTGTTACGATTCATTTAAATCTTGAAGCTTCATCTCAGTGAACATTAGTGTTAAATGATGAATTTCATTTTTCACTAAGTAAGAAACTTAGATTTAACTAAACCGATATAAACAGATTTTTGATCTGAAACTCTTTTACAGGAGACAAAACACTTCATGCTAATGAGTTGAAGGTTGTGATCCAGCAGAGGAAGTAACAGGAAATGACAGGTGGGAACTGTACAGTGACATCACACAGGTAAAGAAAGGGTTCTTCCTGCATCACGAGGCAGTCGCCTCATCCCCCGACGAAACTACAGTACAGTGGAAATCACGTTTGTCCCAAATTCATTGCTTTAAGGGGTTAATTACTATAAAAGAATTGTGTAGCTTCTGTATGATGGACTCAGAAATACACACACACACACACACACACACACACACACACACACACACACACACACACACACACACACACACACACACACACACACACACACACACACACACACACACACACACACACACACACACACACACACACACACACTAAATGATCTGGGTTAACCCTGGTCTTCCTCCCCCCCCCCCAACCCCTGCCTACTTTTCTGGGAGGAAAAACTTTGAAATAATTCGTCGCCAAACTTTCTGACTAAAACCTGTGGGAAGGTTAGGGTTTGAGAGTGGTCTGGCTGTAACCATGGCAACATTAAAAGTCTCATCGTTTGCCTGGGTGGGGAGGGGGGGGTCTCAGAACTCGACCTTGCAGGCGGGGAAAGTCTCATCCTGCATCGCCACAGTGCTGTTGCTGCCCAGCACGGTGATTGACAGCTCCCTCTGCCGGTCCTGAGTTTCCTGGTACCATTCGTGCATCGCCAGCGAATCAAATGTCGGGATCAGAGTCACCTGTGGACAGTAGAGTAACGGACCAATCAGGGATTAGATAATGAGAAGGTGAACGACAAACATGACGTCAGCCTTTTCACCGACCTGGACCTCAGCCCAGCTGCTCTTCCCCTCCAGCAGCGAGTCCAGGATTCTTCTCATTGCCGCCTCCTTCAAAGGATCGTCTCCGCTGATGATGTAATACGAGGAGCGAATGCGTTTGAACAACTCAACGTCCACGGTGGAGGAGGCACTGCTGGACGGGAGGTAGGCCAGGTCCACGTAGATCGCAGAACCCTCCGAACCCTCAGAGACTCTCGGAGCTAAAACCAGCAAGAACGTGTGAGATTCTACAGATACCACTTCGTATAACGGTCACTAGAAGGAGCTGTGACACATCTAGAGTTTTTCATGAAGCTGACAGAGACGTGTTTAAGAACATGTTTAAAAACCTTTTCTGGATGTATTTCGGAAATGTCAGAATGTGTTTCAGGAAGTTTTTCACAACATTCTCAGAACGTGTTACAGAACAATAAAAAATGTATAGTTCTACCATTATCTCATTATTTTCCGGCTGATGCCTACCTGACGATGGAGGTTTTAAAGTTCCAATTCTCGATCCACCAAGTGAATTTCTCGATGATGACTTGGCGTCAAGGCTGGTCATCATCTTCAACGACCCCGAGGAGCTGCCGACCTTGAACTTTCCGTTCTGGGCTGTGGCTCCTCCAGATGTTAACTTCTGGGTCAAACCTGATGGTTTCTTGGTTTTCGCAGCTGAACTCTTCAGACTCTTGTTCGAAGCATCAGCCTGTGCGTCTGCCATGCAGGCTCCAGGCTGGGGGGGTAATGGTGGCAGATCTTTGATTAGGGCTGGTGGCAGGTCATGGGAGGAAGGTCGTCCCTCCTGGTGGATGTACTGCAGACTGTGATGATCCTGAGGATGACTGGAAGGAAAATGGTCACTGGCATCATCATCAGAGTCGATGTCTGCGGTGATGGACGGACAGTCCTCTGTGGCGGGGGGGATGTCAGAATCTGTGATCGTCAGCGGAGAGTCGCTGGTTGATGTGGGAGTTTCCTGGCTGAAGGCTGAAGGACACTGGCTGCGGTCCTGAGAGTCATTGTTGTTGTCGGACATGTTTAGTGAAACCGCGGCGTTGACGTGCTGCTGATAGTTCTCTGGGCTCCTGGGATGTTGAAACTCACAAGGTGAAACCAGACACAGATCAACATCATGTGGAACATCTGAGGGGAGGTCGGAAATCCTCTGAATGTGCTCCTCTAATCCATTTCCATGATGGGACGATCTCATCCCTGTGTTGGAGTCCAAGTCATTGACATGTCCATTGGCGTCTACTCTGTCTCCCATGGATCCATTGGGTGACGCAGTAGTAGGTGGCACCACAGGCATGGACATCATCGTAAGAGATGAGTCTGGCATCACGTCCCTGAAAGGACTGAGGGTCAGGAGGCTGGAGGTTTCCAGAACGTCCCTCAGGGAGTCTGATGTCCGACAAGAACTGAAGCCAAGACTGGACTCTCTCGCCACAAGGCAGCTGTGCTCACCCACACACTGAGTGTCTTCTTCAGGTGACGGATGGAACGCAGTCGAAGTGATATCAAAGTTTACACCGAGATTACTCTTTGGTGTTTTGGCAAGAGACAAAAGCGCAGCGGGCATTTCCTCGTCTATCTCCATACAGCGAAACATTTCGGGGCTCTCGACAGTTGACGTCTGACTTCCTTTGGCCTTCACGCCATCAGAACTCATGTTCTTTAAACCGACGTTTGCATTGTCATCTTCCAGTTGAAGTCTTTCAAATTCAGCACTCATGTCCTCAGGTGTTGACACCTTGGAGCGATCAGCCTCTATCTGGTTTGAATCTGGTTTAGTCTTTGTCCCTTTGTTCAACGTGTCTTTCTTTGGAATGGGCACGTCTTTCTTCGGAGTCTTACCTGAAGGTTTCTTTGGTTCAGTTGCTGTTGATAAAGCTCCACTTCCTGTTTTTTTCACATCTTTAGCGACTAGTCTTGTAATTTTCTTCTCCTCTGTCTTTACGCCCCTCTTACTGTCTTTCTTTGGTTCAGGTCTAATGTCTTTCTTTGGTTTGAAACTCAGACTTTCCTTCCTTTTCCCTTCCCTTTTCTCCTCTTTTAACACCACATCTTTCTTGGGAGCAATCTTCTCAGCAGTTTTCAGTGGCTTTAATTTGACATCTCCATCCTTTACCTTAGTTTTTTCTTCTCCATCCATCTTGTCTTTGTGGGCAGGGTCACCTGCTGCCTTCGGCTTCATTTTAACCTCATGTTTTTTTACCTCTACTCGTCCAAGCTTGTCCTTCTGTAAGGCACTACTGGGTCTGACGTCTTTAGAACTGGACTTAAGGCTTTCACGACTCTCTGCTCTTTTTGGTTGTTTTTCAGTTTTAACTGTGTCGAGATCTTTCAAACACACTGTTGGATGTTTGAGGAAATCCAGATGTTTGAGTTTTTCGAGTCCATCCAGGATTTTGTTCTGTGGCGTGCACCCTGGGAAAAGGACACGGATGATCTTCTCCTGAGGACTGGATGGATGCCACACCAGCAGAGCACAGATGGAAACGAGGCACGTTAGAGGAAGATTTGAGCTCTTTACATTCGATCCACTGTTTGGCCAAATCTGCATTAAAGCTTCAAGTTCTTTGCTTCCATTGACAGGATTCAGAGTGTAGAGCTCCAAACGGCCGACTCCCATCTTCTGAAACAAAATGACTGGTTCTATAATGGGTCCGTTACACCCACTGAGAGGTTCAGGTTTGATCGCCAATCTCTGCAAGTACTGACACGTGAGTGCCACCTGGTCACAGCTCCGCAGCTCACTGGGATCATCCTGAATAGACTTGACTCTGTCAGGAACGTTGAGGAAAACCACACCGATCTCAGGAGAGATGAGATTTTTTATCCAGTCCTCTTCAGTCTGAGATCCAAACTCGTTCACCTGCTCGGCCACTTTCCTCAGCAGGAGACTGTTGAGTCCAGGGAGATTGTCGACACCGATGTGGGTCAGGAGCACAGAGTCGATTCTGTCCAGATGTCGAACCAGTTTCCAGAAGCAGGAGCGGGAGTCCGAGCCGCCATTCACCAGAACATTAAAACCATTGATGGCAAAGAAGGCAGAGTCACCCCTCCCACCAGGGAAGATGTAGCAGCAGGGTCGTGAGAGTTTCAGGAAGCCGACAGTGCTCGGCGGCTCCAGGAGGTCAAAGGGCGACTCAGGCTCCAGCGACTCAGAGAGATACTCTGTGAACTCCTGCAGACCCTCCATCTGAGGGAGGACAAGGGGAGGGTTGACCTGGATGTTCATGAAGTCTTGAAGGTTGTGTTTCTCTGAAAAAGAGTCCGTCCATAGACCTTGGTTTGGACAGCAGAGCGTGAGACTGGCCTTCACCTCTGTGTCTGACGAGTTTAACAATTCTGTAACCTTTGAAAACACAAAAAAAATACTTGATCAACAAGCAGAATCAAATATTATGCAATATTTTTTAAATATTAAAACCAGTTATAAACAAACCTTAGTGAAAAAAAAGGAGTAATTAAAAGGAATTTGTGCCTGAGACACGACGACAGTGTGACAGGTTCTCACCTCATCATCAGTGAAGATGTGGACAATGTCGTTAAGAGAGAAGCAGCCTTTCTGCAACACGATGTCTCCACTCTGTTCCACGCACTGACCGACCACAACCAACAGTTTGTGTCGAGACAAATCACAGATCAGCCGTCGGACCTGAACCAACAGGAAACACATTCATAAGTTCTCAGAGCTGCAGCTCCGGAGGTTTTCAATGATGTGTAATAAATGATGACAGATTGTGAGTGTGACGCTGAACAACAGCATCCTTTCACATTTCAGCTCATGTGACCTGCTACAGGAAATTAAGTTTTATTTTTGCTTTTGTTTCCGCTCAGTTCCCACCTCAGAGAGGACGAAGTCACGAACTGGATTCACCACGACCTGAATGTCCAGGACGTCTCCACGGTGACGCAGCGTCCTTTGACCTGCAGCAACAAGACACATGAGACACAAACGTGTCCTCAGGCTGCTCAGCAGAGTCTCAGCTGACTGTGTTTATCTAACACACACACACACACACACACAGTGTGAATGATTATGTCATTGTGACATTTGTGTTTTAATATTTCAGTTTGACGTCAACAGAAACAACATGAACAGTAAACAAACATCTTCCCTGATGTCATCTCTACTTCCTGTTTATGAAAATGTTTCAAGTGAACATAAAAAGTTGAAAGATGAGGAATACATTTTATTGTGAAAGGGTGCAGTGTTTCTCTTCCTCTCACCTGGGACATGTTGTGACATGAAGGCCGAGTGTCTGGACACAAAGAGTTTCAACTGCTGATCCACAACGGACACGTCCAGATCTACACACCAACACCTCACACCTGATACACACACACACACACACACAGTAATACGTTTCATGACCTGTTTCCTCCTCAACAAACAGGAAGCTGAAGATATTTGATGACATCACTTCCTCTTTTAACTTCACCAACAGACAACAGAAGAGAGGATGAAGAGGAGTTAGAGGAGGAGGAAGGATTCAACTGAAGAGTCTGACACATAATTTAAAATTACATTTAAAAGACGACTTATACCGAGTGTTAAACAACTTTTAACATCACTTCCACAGGTTTAGATGACTATAATGTTTAACGTTGTTTAACAGTATTTCATCGCTGTTAATAGTTTAAAGGTGTTTATCATTGTTTAACGGTGTTTAACGGTGGGTTCGGGTTCGGGTAACACCTTAACCCTTGTTTACGGGTGTTTAACATAGTTTAAAGTAGTTTAAAGTAGTTTATAGTAGTTTAAAGTTGTTTAACGGTGTTTAGCGGTGTTGAACGGTGGGTTCGGGTAACACCTTAACCCTTGTTTAAGGGTGTTTAACATAGTTTAACATAGTTTAAAGTAGTTTAAAGTTGTTTAACGGTGTTGAACGGTGTTGAACGGTGTTTAACGGTGTTTAACGGTGTTGAACGGTGGGTTCGGGTTAGGGTAACCCCCTTACCCTTGTTTACGGGTGTTTAACATAGTTTAAAGTAGTTTATAGTAGTTTAAAGTTGTTTAACGGTGTTGAACGGTGTTTAACGGTGTTGAACGGTGTTTAACGGTGTTTAACGGTGTTGAACGGTGTTTAACGGTGTTTAACGGTGTTTAACGGTGTTGAACGGTGTTGAACGGTGTTTAACGGTGTTTAACGGTGTTGAACGGTGGGTTCGGGTTAGGGTAACCCCCTTACCCTTGTTTACGGGTGTTTAACATAGTTTAACATAGTTTAAAGTAGTTTATAGTAGTTTATAGTTGTTGAACGGTGTTGAACGGTGTTGAACGGTGTTTAAAGTTGTTTAACGGTGTTGAGCGGTGTTGAACGGTGGGTTCGGGTTAGGGTAACCCCCTTACCCTTGTTTACGGGTGTTTAACATAGTTTAACATAGTTTAAAGTAGTTTATAGTAGTTTATAGTAGTTTAAAGTTGTTGAACATAGTTTAAAGTAGTTTATAGTAGTTTAAAGTTGTTTAACGGTGTTTAACGGTGTTTAACGGTGTTGAACGGTGTTTAACGGTGTTTAACGGTGTTGAACGGTGGGTTCGGGTTAGGGTAACCCCCTTACCCTTGTTTACGGGTGTTTAACATAGTTTAACATAGTTTAAAGTAGTTTAAAGTAGTTTATAGTAGTTTAAAGTTGTTTATAGTAGTTTAAAGTTGTTGAACGGTGTTGAACGGTGTTGAACGGTGTTTAACGGTGTTGAACGGTGTTGAACGGTGGGTTCGGGTTAGGGTAACCCCCTTACCCTTGTTTACGGGTGTTTAACATAGTTTAACATAGTTTAAAGTAGTTTATAGTAGTTTATAGTAGTTTAAAGTTGTTGAACGTAGTTTAAAGTTGTTTAACGGTTTTCAGTTTCCCGGACACGGATGTAACACCCGGGGTGGAACCTGACGGACGAACCGTTTGAAAGCAGCAGCTGCTGTTTACCGGTTTCATTGTGAAAGGCCCCTCGGACTTCCCGCCTTGTGGACCGGGCAGCAGGCACCTCGGTGTCCGGTCCGCGGCTCCGGTACCGGACACTTTAGCACAACTCACCCGAGTCGATCTGCCGCAGCAGCCGCTCCAGCAGCCCGGAGGACCGCAGCGCTCCCACCACCACCAGCACCGAGTAGTCCGCCGCAGGCCCCGAGAAACCGGGGGAAGAACCGGGGGAAGAACCGGGCCCGACGCTCCGCTCCGCCGCCGCCATCATGGCAAGGACTGTCCACTGATGACGTCAGTGGGACGCTCCCACGGGGCCCCGCCCACCTGAAATCAGAGGCGGGAAACATAATAACTGACATAGAAATGGACCAATAGGAGAGAAGAAGTGAGCAGGCCAGTGAATTACTATTGGTCCTTGTGTGAGCGGTGTTCAGGTCCAGTCTGTATTTTACTAATTGAGAAGTATATAAACATAAATGTTTAATACGAGGGACACTTGGATATAATCTGATAACCTGTAAGCGCATGAATTCATATTTTTAACTCGACTGAGGATCCAGACCTTTTTTCTCATGTTGCCATGGTGAATCCACTTATCTGCGCTCCATTTATTTTGATATGCTCGTGCACGTGCTTGTCTCAGGTATAATTGAACTAATTGTTATCAGGTTAAAAGTCAGTTTGTTAAACCTGATTTCTGAAACAGTCCCAGTTACCACTTTGTGTTCCATACATGTAGAAATTGTTTCATAAATAAAACCTTTGTCAAATATAATTTATAATATACTGGAGGTGTTCTGTGTATTTTTTTAAATATATGTACACTATGAGTTATTTTAGTTCTGTCATAAATATGTTTATAAAAACTATATAAATTCAAAATCAAAGATGATATATTTATACAACTGCTAAAAAAAAATGAAGGGAACACTTACGTCACAGTATAACATCAAGTCAGTTAAACTTCAGATATCAATCTGTCCATTAAGGAAGCACAAGTGATAATGAATCAGTTTAACTGCTTTGGTGCAAATTAAAGTAACAACAGGTGCAATGGAGAAGCAAAGTCAAGAGAAACCCCAAAAAGGGAATGGTTTTACATGTGCTGGCCACACACAGCTGCTCTCTCTTTATATTTCAAATTCTTCTTTACTTTTGTGTTCTGCTCGTTGTCACGACTGGTAACATGAGGCGCTACCTGCAGCACCATCAGGTTGCGTAGGTAGTCCAGCTCCTCCAGGAGGACACATACATACGTGTGGTCACAAGAAGGTTTTTGTCTCCCAGCACAATCTCAAGAGCCTGGAGGAGACACCAGTAGATGTTACACCATGAGAAACCAAGATACTGGCAGTTACACCTGGAGAGCTGGAAAATGGCCGTAGAAGGGCATTTACCCAGCAGCAGGACCGGTATCTGCTCCTTTGTGTGAGGAGGAACAGGAGGAGCACTGCCAGAGCCCTACAAAACGACCTCCAGCAGGCTACAAGTGTGCATGCTTCTGACCAACCTGTCAGAAACAGACTCCATGAGGAGGCATGAGGGCCCAATGACCTCTAGTGGGACCTGTGCTCACAGCCCAGCACCATGCAGCTCGATTGGCATTTGCCAGAGAACACCAGAATTGGCAGGTCCGTCATTGGTGCCCCGTTCTCTTCACAGATGAGAGCCAGTTCACACTAAGCACATGTGACAGGCGTGAAAAGAGCCTGGAGAAGCTGTTGTGAATGTTATGCTGCTGTAACATCATCCAGCATGACCGGTTTGGTGGATGGTCAGTGATGGTCTGGGGAGGCAGATCCTTGGAGGGTCACACAGACCTCCATGTCATAGCCAATGGTTCCCTGACTGCTGTTAGGTACTGGGATGAAATCCTCAGAGAGATTGCCAGACCTTAATCTGGTGCAGTGGAACCCGGGTTCCACCTGGTGCAGGACAATGCCTGGCCTCATGTGGCCAGAGTGTGTCGGCAGTTCCTTGATGACAAAGGCATTGATACCATTGACTGGCCCTCTCGTTCCTCTGACCTAAATCCAATTGAGCACCAATGGGATGTTATGTATTGGTGCATCCGACCCTGCCAAGTACTGCCACAGACAGTCCAGGAGCTCACTGATGCCCTGATCCAGGAGCATCATGTCCAGATGTTGTTGGGTGTGCATACAGGCACGTGGGGGCCACAAACAGTACTGAGTTACATGATGAGTTCTCGTGATGAAATTCACACAAGTTGGATCAGCCTGTGATTTCAGTTTTTTTATTTTTCGGTATGATTTTGAATCCAGCCCTCAATGGGTTAATGATTTTAGTTTCCATTGACCGTTGTTACATCATTTTGTTTTCAACAAATTATAGAATGTTCCTCTAATTGAATAATTCGTTCATCAAGATCTGATGTGTTATTTAAGTGTTCCCCAGTTGTATATAGTGTCTCACATGGGCAGTGGGTTCACGGCATTTCCCACAGTTCGATGAGCACCTGAACGCAGCTCGTACTTCCTCCAAAATGGCGGCTCCGGAGTTCTGCGGCTTCTTCTTAGAGAAGAAGAAACGGTTCTGTAAAATGATGGTGAGCAGAGGAAGAAGGTTCTGTGGAGAACATGCGACCATGGTGAGAACATGACTGTTTATCTGATAAGCCACTAACCTCGCTTCGTAGTAATGACCCCTGATATTAACATGAGTCACGCGTGTGGTCAACTGTCATGTTTCCTGTTTTCAGGAGGAAGGAAGCAGCAGCAGAAGAATTGTGTGTCCCCTTGACCCCAAACAGTGAGTATAACGGATTTATCACTGATAGATATACTAAAAAATTAATACAATAAATTCAGTTTTATTATCATTTGTTTCTACTGTGTGTGTGTGTGTGTGTGTGTGTGTGTGTGTGTGTGTGTGTGTGTGTGTGTGTGTGTGTCCAGTACTGTGAGTGAGGACAAACTGGACAAACACCTGAAGAAGTGTAACTCCAGAGAAAAAGAAAAACCTGTGAGTCTGAACTTGTTCATTTCTGTCTGAAGTTAAAGGTCGGGGGTGTTAAAGGTCGGGGGTGTTAAAGGTCGGGGGTGTTTAAGGTCGTGGGTGTTAAAGGTCGGGGGTGTTAAAGGTCGGGGGTGTTAAAGGTCGGGGGTGTTAAAGGTCGGGGGTGTTTAATGTGTTCAATGCTCCTCAGGTTTATTATGTCGCGAACATAAACGCTGGATCAGCTGATGGAGACGAGTGTCAGCAGCAGGTAACATGATCAGCTGATCAACTCACTCAACAACCTGCAAATTTTGTTGCTCATGCTAACAATTCTGTGTCAGGTGAGTCTGAGTGAACGTAGCAGGACGGAGTTACACTCTCTGCTGGACAAACTGAGGACTGCAGTCACAGGTGAGCTGCTGCTTCTCCTCTACCTGACAGGTCTACCTTCAGCTGATGGAGTTAAACACTCATGGAGATTCGGTCTCTCTCCACAGTCTCATGTGATCACTGTTGTTGTAGATCTGCAGTGTAACGTGGAGGACAACGTTATGTGTCATCCTGTCCTCCAGGGGGAGCTTAATAACCCAAAGAATGGAGACTCCGCCCATAAACACCTGAAACAGCAGGTACAGAAAAATGTAACTCACCTGAATCACATTCTCCTTCAAGAGGCAGAGATGGATCAGGTCCCGTGTAACCTGTCAGGTGTGTCCAGTCTTCTATTTTAGGTCACCTTGAGGAGCTGGGACTGCTGGGGGGGGGGCGCTGCTTTGTGGAGTTTGGGGCAGGTCGAGGGAAACTGTCTCACTGGATCCACGAAGCCCTGAAGACCTGCGAAGACCTGCAGCTGCTGCTGGTGGAGCGCTGCAGCACCCGCTTCAAGGCATGAAGCAACCTTACAACTCCAGACCATCGACTTCAGACTTCCTGCATCCAGATTCAAAAATTTAACCTCCTGAGTCCAGATTCACTGACTCTCGATTCTAAATTTCACTCCAAAATCCAAATTCTCCACACTAACCCCTAACTGCACTTAATTCCTGACTTCAAACTATCCAAAACTAGACTGCTTGAATCAAGAATCACTGACTCCTAGAGTCCAAACTCCAGATTCTCCAGACCAACCCAATCACCAATCACTTTGACTCCGAGCTCCTTGACTCCAGGCTCCTGGAGTCCAGACTCCCTGACTCAAAATAACTCAACCTGGTCTCTGTTCTGCTTTAGGTGGACGGGAAACATCAGGATGTTGGAGTTAAGTTTGAGAGGCTGCAGGTTGACATTCAACATCTGGATTTAAGTAAGAGACAAATATCCAGAGACCCTGATGGTTTTAGATCTGAATCCATATGTTCATGGTCTTCTGTTCTGACTCTGTGGACGTTTCCAGGTAAAGTTCCTCTGCTCAAGAAGAAAAATCTCCCATTAGTCGGAGTCGGCAAACACCTGTGTGGAGCAGCGACAGGTGAGAACAATCTGCTTCACTGTCTGAGCTCAGCTCTGTCAGCCGTGTCCACAGGTTTGACCTGATCTGAATTCAGAAAGCGCTGCTCCTTGATGGTGCAGGTAAAGGTCCTGGGAGCAACACTGAGCTGAGACCATATGGTTTTGACACAACACTAACTGATCTGCCTTCCCAGTTGCAGCTGAACATTAACAGGTTTCTGTCTCAGATCTGGCTCTGCGCTGTTTGTTGGATACACCAGGACTGAGAGAGGAGACTGAACCACCACCAAAACGCCTCAAAACCTCAGAACCAGCTGCTGGTCCAGACACAGGTTCTGTCTTTAATGATACAGGACTAGTTTCTGATCCTGGTCCTGTTTCTGGTGCTGTCCTTGGCCTGGCAGTGGCGCTGTGCTGTCACCATCGCTGTGAGTGGCGCCACTACGTGGGTCAGCAGTTCTTCTTGCAACGAGGACTCGGAGCTTCAGAGTTCTCCGCTTTCTGTCGAATTTCCAGCTGGGCTACATGTGGACTCAGACCGACCAATCAGGATGCAACCAAACCGGGAGGAGACGAGGAGGAGCACGAAGCAGCAGAGGAGACGGATGCTGTGAACGGGTAACTCTTTAAACTCAGACCCCTTCAGGTGGTCGCAGCAGCAGTGTGTCAGTTTAAACATACATCAGCCATCCAATCAGAGAGAAGTACTGTTAGTAAGTGTTCAAGAGCAGCACCAACACGTGACTGGTCCAAAACCAAGAAAATCAATCAATCAATCCACTGGGGCGGGGTTATCTAGTTACCAACTTAAACCTTTTAACAGCCATTTTTTAAATGTGTAAATGTTTATTCAGCATTGGGATGGTTGGATTTAAGTCACAAAGACAGAAGAACATGGACGACGTTAGCGTTCATACAGTGATGAGGGATGATGTAGCGCCATTGCGGCTCTTTAGCCTGTGGCGCAGAACTAGCAACTTGGTTCATGTTGGTGTAAAGAGGCTATGAACAGAATGTGAAACGTTTGTCCTGAGGGGGGCACTAGAGGGCAGGAACAGATCAGTAACATTTAATGATAACCGATTCGGTGTCTCTGCAGGTTTTTGTCGGCAGCTGAACGAGAGCAGGTCGGTCGACTCTGTAAACTTCTTATCGACAGCGGTAGAGTTCACTTCCTCACAACTAAAGGATTCAACAGCAAACTGAGTCGATACGCAGATGCTCATGTGACCCTGGAGAACGTTTTACTGACCGCCGTACCCTCCCTACGTCCTCTGTCCTAAGGTCAGGTTCAGGGATTGAGTTTGATTCCCAGTTTTAATTTTTCAGTCATATAAAATAAAGATCAAGACATTTTAAAATGTCACCTTGAAACTTTTTTGAGAAATGAGACTTACATGTTTTTGTGAAATCATGAGACTGAGTTTAATGTTTGATAAAGTTTCTGTTAAATAATTTGCAGTTTCCTGTTTATGCGTTTTGACACATCACAGGTTCACAGCAGGAGAAGGTGAAAGTTCATTACTATAATGAAGTGTCAGCAGAGTTTCAGCTCTCTCATCATGACAGTAAAACGTTTTGATTTAAAAAGCTGCAGCAGAAGAAGCTCAGCGACGCATCAGGTCTGAAGAATCCTCTGCAATATTCAGAAAAGAAACAATTATTAGTTAATTATCAGGGATTTATAATCAAATATTTTATAGAAAAACATCCTGATGAGTATTTTTACCATTAAGAATGATTGATTATAAATTAAATATTAATTTTAGTGTCATGTGTATCAATTACTGTTATTGTTAATAGTTGTAGTCATATTTAAGTTATTTAACTTTCAGCTGTTTCTCCCGTTTCTCTTCTGTTTCTCAGCTTCTTCAGTAAATTAACTGACTGAAAAACACAGGAAAAGAAGTTTGAGTTTTAACAGAAGAAAACAAACGCATTTTTATAAATGACTCTTACCGTACACACCTGCTTTTAACGTGTGCTTTTCATTTAAACTAGCAACAACAGCAGAAGTGGTTTGCTCTGTAAACAAATTAACAGATTTTGATTTGTTCTTGTTGCTGCTTCCTGCCCTGCGATGCGTCTTTGCGAGAAGAAATGATGTACGTATTTATTTGGATACATGAAGTAAGATCCAATCACAAGACACAAGTGGTGCCACATTTTAATGCCAGGTGTGAACACACGCACTCTGAGCTGTCCACTTGTGACTGGATCACAAAAAAAGACATTAATTACAGGTGTGAACAGGGCCTTCGAGTCACACTCATGTTGACACTTTGACTCCTCCATGCACACACAAGTTAGTCGTGGAGTTCCACAAGGTTCTGTCATTGGACTGATACTCTACGCCTTTTATATGTGGTGGTTGAGAGTCGAGCAAGTGCGGTGACGTGTTGGTACTAACGGTTGATACGGTGCATGTTGAGCACAGCGTACGACCTCTTCCTGGCCTCCTGGATGTAAATCTTCATGAACTCTCGTCCAAACATCTCTCTGTCATCATCATCTTCATCATCCTCAGCCTTCATCTTCCTGCATGGCAGCGTCACGTCCAGAGTCAGAGGGTTGTCCCGGAAGTTAACAAACCTGCTCAGAAACAAATACAAAAGACATACGGAGACGACCGAGAGGTTTATACTGAACGTGAAGGAAAATATAGCGCAAAATCACAATATACATTATCTCAAGGCTCTTTACATAGAAGGTCAAGACCTTAACATTTTTAATAGAGAAGCCCATAGTTCCCACAATGAGCAGCACTTTGGCGACTGTGGAGGAGAAACTCAAACTGGAAGAAACCTCTAGAACCAGACTCACTGTGTGTGTGGGGGGGGGGGGGTCTGCCGAGACCGTTTGGGGAGGAGAGAAGAGAGGGGGGGGAGAGCGGAGAGAGAGACCAGGAACACTTGTGCAGCATCAGGTATCAGCTCTGACTAGTTATAATGAAAACAAGAAGGCCTATCCCATTTCAACCCTTATCCCTTCCCCATCGTTTTGTGCATTTGTGTGTGGGGGGGGGGGGGTCTCTATGCCCTCCCTCACTTCAAACGGAGGGGTACCCATAATGCCTTGCGAATCACCGGCAAGCTGGGAGAGAGACCCACAAATGTAGTAACTGTTTCGTCTGTTTACATCGACGACTACTGATGATGTAACGGCTTCTTGAAGGGCTGTGCCAATTCGTAGGGGAAGATTTCAACCACTCCCCCTTGTGACTCTGTTTCAACAGACAAGATAACCCTCGAAAACAAGGGGGGGGGCCGAGGGGTATATGGGATTGGGCTTTACAGTGTAAAGATGTTATTGATTATTAATGATAGCAACAGTTCATATAGTAATTAAGTAGTAATCGGTATCATTGTTAATAATAATAATAATAATAGTTATCCTGCAGCTCTGGAGTCGGAGATACCTGCAAAGAGAGAGAGAGAGAGACTATGGGAGGAAAAAGACACATAGTGACATGTACTGTAAATAAATGAATGTGGGGGACAGCGATATGGGGAGAAGTGCTCAATGCATGATGGGAGTTCTCCCATCAGTCTAGACCTACAGCAGCATAACTAAGGGATGTTTCAAGACATCTTGGACCCACTGGAGGCTTTTCACAGACTTACTGGGACGTCCTGATAATAAAGAGTTACACTGATCCAGTCTAGAGGGATCAAATGGATGAAGGGGTAGATATAAGGTGAAGAGTCTCCGTCCAAGGACAGAACCTTGTGGAACTCCATGACTAACTTGTGTGTGCATTGATGAGTAATTGTAAACTACAGAAATACTGTAAATATAAATATTACTGTCTGTGTTATATGTCTGTAGTTGGACAGATTGAAATGAGGTTGGACATGTTTGGGAACAGACTGACTTGAGGTTGGACCAGTTGGTGGATAGACTGGCCTTAGGATGGACATTTTCTTGGACAGACTGACCTGAGGTTGGACATGTCATCCATCAGAGGGGGGATGTCTCTCAGTCTGTTGCTGCTGAGGACCAGCGTGTCCAGACTGGACATTCTGCTGATGTTTTCTGGGAGTTTCTCGATCTCGTTCCTCTGGAGCCACATTGTGTGCAGCTTCTCCATCCTGAACACAGACATATCTCACTGTTGATTGGCTGATGTCTGAAGGGGCAGGGCTCAGAAGGTTTGTCCCACCTGTGTATGTCTTCAGGTAAGTGCTGCAGTCGGTTTCCACCCATATCGAGCCACTCGAGCGCTGGAAGTCCAATGATACAGTCTGGAATGGAGGTGAAGAGGTTCATTGACAGGTCCAGATGCTGCAGCTTCTTCAGGTTCCTGAACTACAGAGAACAAAACAGATCTTAGGTCAGCTAGATCAGAACCTGTCAGGAGCAGGAGTCAATTTGAGTCTGAAACTGGTTTACATTAGTGCTGGTTCCTTAGAAGCTGGTTCAGGTTTTGGTTTGTACCTGGTCTGGCAGGTGGTCCATGTCCTGGTTCATGGCAAGTTCCAGTTTCTCCAGATTTTCACAGCAGCTCAGCTCTTCGGGAACAAACTGAACTCTGTTGTAGCTCAGCAGCAGCTCTCGAAGCCGGATCAGCTTTCCTGAGACCAGAACCAGGACACCAGAAGAATCAACACACTGACACCTGTGGCTAAACCTTGGCTTCATCTATGAAGACGGAGGAGTGTCTGTAGAGGACGTGGGGGTCGGACTGACCGATCTGTTTGGGGATCTCTGTGATCCCGTTACGGGACAGATCAAGAATCAGAAGGTTCTGGAAACTAGATATGAAGTGAGGGATCTTCTGCAGTCCAGTCCGGTGGATCTGCCACTCCTGGACCTGACTGAGCTGGACCAAACAGTCTGGCAAAGACTAGAAGAATAAGAATTATGAGAAACACATCAGTTATCTGCAGTCCTGGGGCCAGAACAGATCAATCTAGCATCTGTTCCGTGTGCCGGTACCTTCCACTCCTCCTGCTCGATTCGGAGAATCAGTCGTCCGTCTTCTGTCTGCAGCTTCTGTTTGAGTCGAGCCAGAACGGCCCGGTCCTCCCAGACACCCACGAGCAAACTGGACCACAAACATCCAGAGACATGAACAACAAACATCAAGAGACATGAACTTTGACCCTTGTTGTGAAATATGAGGCTCTGCTGTCAGTCAAGCTGTCCATGTCTGTGATTGGTCATACGCAGTAAACTCCGCCACGTTCATGTGAGTTGACAACCAGCGTCAAGTGACCACTTAGCCTGACAGTGATTGGTAGGTTAAGTTCAGCTGGATATGTTGAACTCAGGCCTCAGGAGTTCACATAGTCACAAATCAGCCTCTATTTCTTCACCAATAAAAAATATCTCATATGAGTGGGTGGAGTCTGACCTTCCAGTGACTCCGCCCCCTGGCCGTCCTCCATCTGTGCTCCTCCTCCTTCCTCCCCCTGATCCTCCCCTCCCACAGAGCCTTAATGGAGCTGACCGAGACGCACGCAGACACGCCCATCATGATGACGTCAAAGGTTTACAGGTGAGATGACCTCTGACCTCGTCTTCTAGCTGAACACCCTGTTACACATTAAAATCACATCAGAGAAAACGATTTGATCAACTTGACGTTCATTATTTAATAGAATCATCTTTGATGATGTAAGTGTAAATCATGTACGACAAAGACCAAAAAAGTAGTAAAGTAGTATTCACTTACTGTAGTTTAGCAGTATTGTAGCACAGAGGTATTGTAGTATTTAGATGTTGTAGTATTGTAGTATCAGTTCTCACCTGATTGGACCGAAACAGCAGAAACACAAACAGTTGTCCTCCATGTTGTGTCCTCTCTGCTGAAATCTGACCTCAGACCTGTGATGATAATTTTAGCTTTCAGGTCAAATGACCCCTCCTACAGTCACATGACTCGTCTTCATCCTGGGACCCCACCTACAGCCACGTGACTCCGCCCACAGTCACATGACTCTTCTTCATCGCGTGACCACGCCCACAGTCACATGACTGGAGCATCACGTCCAGACGTTGTCAGGAGAAGATACTGACACGAGCAGGCCACACCCACTGAGTCACAGATGACTTGATGAAACACACGTTGGGTCAGCCTGTGGTTTCAGTTTGTTACTGGGATGTTCAGTGTGGTTTTCAATCCAGTCCTCAGTGGGTTGATGGTTTGTTTCCATTGACTGTTGTTACATCATTTGATTCTCAACTAATTATACAATGTAAATCAGTACAGATTTTGTACTTGAATCATTCATTAAGATCTGAATTTAAAATCTGATTCAACTGTCCCCTAATTGTTTGAGTGTATAAAAGCAAAGGTTATGACTATTTATCACGGTGACGAATTTCATCTCTGGACGTGGTCACTTTACAGTTTTTGTTTCTCAGTCAACTTCGTTGTTTATTGTTCTATGTTCAAAAACACCAGGATTTCCTAAATATCATTTCATCTAACGACAAAAAAAGCGAGATCGTTCGTTGTTCTCGTCTGTCTGACGCTACGAGAAGTCAGGAGTGTCCGACCCCTTCAGACACAGTCAGACCAGCCCAAGTCGAACTTTACCTGAAGCTGCTGCCACGTGATTGGCTGACTGGATAATCACATGACCAAGCAAGTGATCCCAATAAAGTGCTCAGTGAGTGTGAAGCGTTCTGGTTTAATGCTGCGATCAAGGTCAAACCTTTTCAGTCAAATTAGATCTCGTTGTTTCGATCAGGTTTTAAACTTTATTCACATTCATCTCTTTACATGTAGTGTCAATAAAAACAAACACAAAGCAGAAAAAACAGTTTGTAACAGACGACCAACACCAAGTGCTTTTCACCCAGCTGCCCCCAGGGGGCACTGAAGAAGTCCAGGTGAAGAGACGGAGACGTCAGGCACAGCTCAAGGAGGAGGAGACCAAACACTGGAGTGAAGTCCATCAGGGGACACAAACATTACTCCACAGGGACCAACATGTTGATGTGAGGTCACTGCCCCCTGCTGGTCACAATCATACAGCTACACTAATGTAATGTGAGCAGCAGGGACTATTGATACAGCAGCTGTTCAACACCAGATCAATATCATCAATCTGATTTCTAAAGAATCTGACCAATCACTTCTGTCCACGTCTGTTTCCTGGAGACACAGATGATGATGTTGATGATGCAGATGACTGCCTCCAATGTCATGATTAATAATAATAATAATAATAATAATAATAATAATAATAATGGGCAGGGTGGGAGGGTGTTTTGAATATAGTTTCTGGTAAATTTAGGGTTAGGGTCGATTATTGAACCAGGAGTTCACTTTAACCTCTAATCTCTGCGGTTGATAAATCATCATGAAAACAACCCCCCCCCCGCTCAAAGGCAACAAGGAAACGATGGCCATCAAAGGTGAAGCCGTCCAGAAAGATGAGGCGAAGTCGGCGGGGGGAGGAGGGGTGAAGGTCTGATCGTGTGGCATCTCCGTCTCCCGGGGCTGATGGGAAACAATCCGCTTTATTTCAGGTCCAGCACCATGCTCGCCGGGTTCTCCAGGTACTCCTTCCACAGGTTGGAGAAGCGACTCATGGTGGCACCGTCGATGATGCGATGATCCGCCGACCAGCTGACCTTCATGATGCGAGCCGGGACCACCTGTCCGCCGGCGTCGAACCGAGGAAGAACCTTAACAGGAACATGAAGTAGGCGTGAACATAGTTATTACTCATTGATCAGTATGATATGATTATTAATCTAGACACTGATGTTTATCTTGTGGAGGACACATCATTCTGTTGTCATGGTAACTGGGCTGATGAAGACCATGGTGATGGAAAGTTCAGGGACAGGAAGTGTGTCGTAACTGGACCCACCTGGATTTTCCCCAGAGCTCCGATGGCGACCTCTGTTGGAAGAATCACCGGTTTGGCGTACGTCCCCCCGATCTGACGGACACCAATCAGACGACAGACAGAGGTCAGAGGTGTCACTGCTGTGTCGTAATGAAGTTGTCAATCAATCTTTAAATTTGTGTAAAGAGCAACAGAGATGGGTACACACACACGTTTTACTTTTGGTAAGTAAAAACGAAGAAGCGACACCCCGTGTATCCAGGAACATAAATATGAATTCAGTAGATGTTTATAAAGATGTGTGACGATTAGAAAACATCACTTTTCTCTGCAGTGGTGCTGCTAAGAGAGCCGGGCCCTAAACTAATCCATTTCCTTAACACACAAGCCTTAGTGCATTGATGTGGAGAGCGTCAAAATAATATCACTATTGATTTTATTATCTATTCATTTATTTATTTTTTGGGGGGGGCTGCTAAAAAAAATCCTAGAGGAAACACTGATGATTTATTTGATTCTGTCCAACATCAACCAAAGTTGTTGTTTTAAAAACTCTCTGGTTGAGGGTTAAGAACAGAGGACGTCTCACCTTGTTAAAGCCTATGAGACAAATTGTGATTTGTGAATATGGGCTTTACAAATAAAACTTATAGATTTAATAAAAACATGGAGGAAGCAGCATCAGGTGAAGCTGTAACAAAACTGTTAGTATTTCTGGTCATTGCTAACAAATGCTAACATCCACTGCTGCCACATTGCATGTTTAACAAACTCTGACATGTGGGGTCGACGTCTGCACTTAACGTAACAAGTTGTCAACCTTCAATAAATAATGAAAATACTATCATCAGTTTTATTGATAGTACAAATTGTCAAAATAAAATTACTAGTTTGTGTATCAATAATTTTTTAACATTTACAGAACATTTGAACAATTCAGCGATAATACTGATAACTGTGATAATTTTGGTCACAATAATTGTTTCATACCGTTTCATCTCGAGTAGCAATATACTTGTGTGTTAGTTACGTATTAGTTACATAACTGGACTCACTGATCCGATGTTTGACAGTGTGAAGGTTCCTCCGCTCAGCTCATTGGTTCCCAGCTGGCCAATTGACCCCAGCCCCTGCAGACGGTTCAGTTCCTGTGCGATGTCGAACACACTGAGCAGCTGCACGTTCTTCACATTGGGAACCAGCAGACCCTGACTTGTGTCCATCGCCAGCCCGATGTTATGAGATGCCTGAGGAACAGGAAACACCATCATGACCGCCACCACCGTGCAGATGACGTGGCGCCACAGAGCTCAGATTCGTGTGAACCAAATCTTTCATGTGTTACTGATCTACTGACTCGCACGCTACCTTGTAGGTGATGTTCTGGCAGCTGTCGTCCAGCGAAGCGTTCAGGATCGGAAAGTGTAGGAGACCCAGGGAGGCAGCCTGAGCCAATGAGAGCACAGCGTCAATGGGCCTCATTTACTAACACGTGCACAGAAATGTTCTTATAAGAGACGCCCCCTAAAGGTAAAAAACCACAAGAATCTCACAACAGCAGAAATTGTGGATGACACAAAATACACACTTTTCAGTAGTGTGTCCTCGAAAGTGATGATGTTTGAGAAAAATTAAACCTGGGCTGTAATAAGTGAGGCGGTGAATGCTGTGTCCTGCACAGAGCTGAGCTGTGGACATGTCTCTTAGATGCACCGTGACGTGGACTCTGCTGAATAATTATAACATCGCTGCTTCAGGAACAGACGCACACAATTAAAGGTCCGGTCTGTGTCAGAGTCTGTTTCCTCCTCACTCCTCCGACCTGCGCTCACTTTACACTTCAACAATAAACATCGAAAACAAGTCATTAGGACACAATCAGCATGCACCTCGTTACGTCCTGTGTTACCTTGATGAAGAAGGGCATGTAGCTGAGTTTGACCCCTCGACCTTCAGCCACTGATCTGAGTTCACCTCTCAGCGCTACCAGGCGGCTCAAATCGACCTCGTCACAGTAACCAAAGTGAGGAATCATCAACGCCGCCGTCATCGTCTTCACCATCGCTTTGTGGAAACCTCCAGAAAATAATATTTACTTCAGCGAACTGAAACTGCTCACACTCTGATCAGATTACGATCTGGGTCAAAGTCTGGATTACATTGGTAAATGATCTGTATTTATATGATCTTTTCTAGTCTTGATGACCACTCAAAGCTCTTTACATTGCAGTTTGCCCTTCACAAATAAAAATCATGATTCAATGTCTGGACTTCAGACTTAATTAAAATCTGGATTCAAATCCGGATTTCAGTCTGGATCAAGGTCATGATTACAGTCTGGGTTTAATTCAGGATTAAAGTCATCATGATAACAGTCTGGTTCAAACCTGAACCGTCTGGAGATAGGTTTAATTCACTGATGACCTCTGACCTTTCAAGGGCTCTGTGATGTCCTTCCCGGTGAAGACGGGTTTGGATGTCGTGGGTGAGGGTTTGATGGCAGCCGGGGTGCTCACGGGCCTGGCGGCAGCAACCTGGGCCGACCCTGGAGTCTGGATCTCGTGAACTGGGGTCGGAGGTAAGATGGCTCCTGTCTGCTTCGCCAGGTAGTTGAGGATGTCTTCCTTCAGGATCCGTCCATCTTTACCTGTCCCCACCACCTCACTTAGCTTTATCTGAGAGGACAAAGTAAAACCAAGACCAGGTTATACTTAAGCAGAGGATGAGGATGGACTGACTGGAGACAGACTGAGGAGGACTGAGGACAGACTCACATTGTTCTCCATGGCAAGGCGTCTCACGGCAGGTGTGGCCTGAGTCTTGTGTCCTTTGATTTCCTGGTGGGTGTGTTCTTCTCGAGCCATAGCGGGCGTCTCGACCACGTCCTCCTCCTGGATCACCTCTGAACCACAACAGACCAGTGAGTCTGGATTTGAACTCGGGTCCACACTAAAACCAGGACATGAGGTCGTCTCACCTGAACTGGACTCCGTCTCGATGTCCACCAGCGGTTTGCCCACTAATGCAGTGCCGTCCACGTCGTAGTAGAGTTTCTTGATGACACCGTCGTAGCGGCTGGTGATGGTGACGGATGCCTTGTCGCTCTGAACTTCACAGATGCTGTCAAACTGAGAAACTTTATCGCCCTCCTTCACGTACCTGAAGGACAAGAACAGGTCTTGATGAAGATGATGTCACGGGGCAGTTTTATTGTTGGGGAGGTTCTCTTAGTACTTACCACTCCTTCACCGTCACCTCCATGATTCCCTCTCCGATGTCCGATAGTTTGAACTGGACGATGGGTCCTCGACTTGCTGAGGACGGAACACACTACATATCAGAAGACATCATCAAGGCTAAGCTAGCGTACGTAGCAACACGATGGTGTGTCCGAGGGTCCGTTAACGCACCTCGTAGGAAGATATCAGAGACATTCAGGTTAAAAACTTAAATGACGTCGTTTCGAGTCGAATGTGAAAGTCGGGGCTTACGGAACCTTGATGACATCACAGCAGCAGCATGGAGGCATGTTTTTTATCTGTTGTTTTATTACGTCTGAAGCTTTGGTCACTATCGACTTCAGTTGAGTTGGATTCTGCTGCAACACTGTTTACACCTGTGGACTCAAACACTTCACCCCCCCCCCATCAGTGCTGAGGAGATAATGAGTGAATTTTCAGTTTTCTGTGAACTATCCCTTTATGCATTTGTCTAGTCATATCCTCATCGCGTTTTTCAACAACGTTATTGCATATCACATGTTTTCATAATATTGTGAAGCCCTATTTGACAGTGTGTCTCTGATTGGACAGTGTCTCTGGACAGTGGTATCTCTCTGATTGGACAGTGTACAGGTGGCATGCTGCCACTTCTTAAGTGAATAAAGTTTTGTTGCAAGTTTGAATTACAGTCTGTCAACTTCCTGATTCCTGAAAACCGGAATGTGGTTCGATGTGAGCACAGGAAGTTCAGACTTTCACAATAAAAGCACAGACGGTTTTGGAGGACCTGTGAGGACCTGGGTCTGGACTCACCCACAGCCGCGTGCAGCGTCCTGCAGCTGAACGTCCACTCATCTCTGTCACGTGTGACCGCGAGCAGCGGCAGAACGCGCTGTGACCTGAGGCTCTGCAGCCGGAAACACCTGCCGCGGTACTGATGAGTCAGCTGACCGGAAGACAATCACATCAAAACTTTATTAACACAGGTGGAGTCAGGTACAACACTGACGTCACTGATGACATAGGCTGCGTTCCCGACAACTCGGATATTCCGACTCCGAGTTTCCCCGAGTTCACAAGTTCGAACTCCGACTGTGAGCAGTCCACTGCACGTTTTTAAGTAGGAGGTCGGAATATCCGAGTTGTCTGGAACGCAGCTTTAAAGCTCGTTCACAGTTCCGGTTCAGTGTCTCCTGCAGTTGTTAGCCTTTAGCCTGTAGCCGCTGTTTGACCCCTGTGTTGTTGTTTACTGTTTGTCTCTTGTTGTGTTTGTATTGTTTCTCTAATTGATGTTAAACTCAACTTCCCTGCCTTGAATCAATCAAGTTTGATTTCATCTGCAACTGCAGTATGCTAACTGCAGCTAACAACCCGCCGGTGGGTTAGCGTGTACTTTTAGTTTGTATTTCAACCAGTAAGCGTTAGCATCGGAGTTAGCACGGCAGCTAACAGGCTAAGCTAGAGAGCTAACCGGGTGAGGACATGACTTTAGCATCTGAAGCGGTCACACTTGTTATTTCCTCACCAGCCGTCTGAGCGCACTGAACGAGCCTCTGGTCACCGCCGCCATCTTTCCTCTCTGTTCACGTCACAGCCTCACGCCCCAGTCAGAGACCAATCAGCGCACAGACTTCTTCTTCTGTTACGTCAGCAGTACACATGACGTAACGCTGCCACCGGGCGGTCAGTGGAGGAACAACAGAAACACCATTTAAACTTTTTTCTTGTTGACTTAAATCAACAGTTTAATTTAACAACAAAATGTATATGATTTAATGAAAATCAAATCAATTTATAGTAAGACGACGACATCCATACTGTAATATAATTGATATCATTAATTTACAAATTGATTAAATCATTTTACATGTTTTCTGATCTGATATTGACCTCAACCCTAAATAAATTGAAATAAATGTATATATGCACTAAATATATAAATGATAATGACTTGTGTGTGTGTGCGTGCGTGTGTGTCAGATGGGCGTGGTCAGTGTGATGGGTGGGGCCTCAGATGAGATGATAGACTGATAGATGAACTTTGTCAGTTGTTGTTCAGACACTTTTTGCTGCAGCAGGAAACTGAAGGTAAGAGAATCATGTTCAATAATCAACAGTTTTAATTAGATGTGCAACTTTTAACGATGTAAGACAATAATTTATAATATTTGACCTCTGACTTCAATACGACAGAGTGTTCGGCTGCTCTTTTTAAATTTTACATTAAATCTTTAATATAAAATAATTTTCAATGTAACAGTCTTAGTAATGTTCCTGCTGTTGAGTTCACTACAAACTAAGAGTTCATGGTCCCTGACATCAGAGCAGTCACATGATCTGTGATGTCATCAGCAATCCAGTAAATGGCCTTATGTAAGAAGTACTAATCTAACGTTCTCCAGGTCTAACACAGTTTGTCCTGAATGTGGTGCTGTTCAGATTCACTGATGTATTGTAACGGTTGACCTGTGATCTCTTGTCCATTCAACCTGTGTGTGTGTGTGTGTGTGTGTGTGTGTGTGTGTGTGTGTGTGTGTGTGTGTGTGTGTGTGTGTGTGTGTGTGTGTGTGTGTTATCAGCACACCAACAGACTGACTTATCAGAGACTAACGGCCTGAACTAAAACGATTGTGACACAAAACCTGAAATAGACGTTTTAGACACGGTCTGTGTATTATGTTAAATGTTAAATGTTACTCATGACCTGTCACATGATACATATCACACGTCCATGTTTCCTTAGTGTGTTTCATGAAATATCTGCAGCTTTAATTTGTGAATCGAGCAGCAGACTCTTATCAGTAACTAGTTACATTAAACCATTGAGCACTCACATGATTTCCTCAAGTTAAATTAAGTAGAGAACTTGAGTAAATGTACTTAGTTACTTTCCACTGCAGTTACTGGAGTGGAAAGTAACTAGGTACATTTACTCAAGTTCTCTACTTGAGAGGTTCTATCTCTGTGACATCGTCTGAACCGTTGACCTAGTTAAGATTCATGTAGATTCAAGGTTCATCAGTGATTTAAAGTTTCAGTCATTTAAAATACAGATGTGATAATAAAGTGAATCCAGCTGTTCAGTCACATGATTTCAGTGAACTTCCTGTGTCATCACTGATCGATCAGCTCTGATAAATATTTACTAATGTTTCTGTCAGTCAGAGCTTCATTCACCATCAATGAGTCTGAATTAAAGGAGGTTTTAAAGACTCTAAATCCCATGATGCTTTGCAAAGGCCCTCAGGAATGAACTCATCATTACTTAACCAGCTCACGTGTAAAACAACATCATCCAGAGTTCATAAGATCCTGTGCTTGATGCTGCTGTTTCCATAGAAACCAGTGACCTGTCCTCACCGCCGTTTCAAGAATAACAAACCCCTTTCCATGGAAACCAGCCTGTGGTCTTAGCTGTTTCCATAGAAACCAACAAATGCTCGCTGCTGTTCTCATACTAACCAACTCATCCTCTCTAATGTTGCCATAGTAACTAGCTCAACTTCCATAAGATTGGATTCAATTTATTTTATTTGTGTAAATCACAGCGGATTTGGGGGATCGGGGGGGTGCAATTTCATCTCCGTCAAACTAATTCTTATAATGAAACAAGATGTAATGATGCTAATGATAATAATTGTATTAATGTTATTTGAATTCATTGTATATCAACTTGTAACCATCCTATCTATTGTTGTTTTAAAGAATGATTGTCAGCATGAATTGACTCTTCAGTTTTGATCGCCATCTTTGTCCATCAAAATCATCACCCACCGTCTCCACGGCGCCTCCTGCAGCTCGCCCTGCAGCTCCCCCTGCGACCATGGATAGCACCCCAAGGAGGTGGATTCTGAAGCCTCTGTCACCCCTGCTGCAACCCTCAGACCTGCGGACCATTGCCGGCCCCACCCGAGGTGACGCCCCTGACCTGGACAGTCCAGTCTTCAGCTCAGACCACAACTCCGTCACTAGAAACCATTTGGTGGTCTGCGCTTCCCAGCAGGACGATGGGTCCCCGGACAGAGGGAGCATCAGTGACGAGTGGCAACCCAGCGGCCCCAGCAGTCCCAGCAGTAGTTCAGGCTCTCACTGTGGCTTCTACTCCTTTGTGGAGGATCCTTCGAGTCAAGAAGCAGAGCTCAATGAAGCCTGGATGGTTTCACCACAGCGGCAGGCTCAGCTGCTCACCTTGAGGGAAGAGAAAGGATTCAAACTACAGACCTACACCAGCAGCAGGAAGCCAGAGAGCCTATTCTCAGAGAGCAAAGAAGACTCACAGTACAAAGTGGATCCAGAGAATGTCATCAAAGTGGTGGGGGAGGAAGAGGAGAAGCAGCTCCGCAAGGAGATCATTCACAGCCAAGCACAAAAGAAGAGCCCAATGTTCAAAGATCCGCTGCATGTTCTGGAGAATCTGGATCTGAGCAGATCCACAAACCAACTGATAGATGGTTTCAGTTTGAGCTATAGTCCTGTGAGCTCCAGGCCAGAACCTCCTCAACCAGCTGAATCTGAGGCAGTCAACAAGGAGCAGATCAACTTCAGTGCTGTGCGACAACAGTTCCTGAAGATGGAGCAGGACCTGTTGACGCCCGTCCTTAACCCTCTAAAGTCCTCAGCAATACACCTGAACTCATCTTTTCAGCAAGATCCTGATGTGGTCTTGTCTAGGCAGGTGGAGACATTCGACAGTGTGGAGGTGAGTGACGATACAGATCAGTTTAAGTCATCAGAGGAAGATAAGACCTACCCAGAAAGGAAGGTGACAGGGTGCCAGATTGAGGAAAGTCGGAGGAGGAAGAGCAATGTGTTTGATGACCTGGACTCTGGCCTGAAGGAGCTGTTGGTGGAGGTGGGCGGCAGATACACCAGTGATGAAGGCATGTTCAATGACAACACTCAGCATGAAAACATCGGCTGCAAGTCCACAGCTGAGTCTGAGACTCCAATTGAAAGGGAAATCCGATTAGTTCAGGAACGCGAGGAGAATCTGCGGCATTCTCGCGGCCTGAAGCATGCTGACAGCAAGAAAGAGCTCGTCGAAATCAAAACCAAACGTTTACAGTCAACGCTCACACCAATCAGAGTTAAAGAAAAGACTTGTATGAGCTTCATTATTCAGCGAGACATTCAGAAGGAGATCGAGACTAGTGAGGAAACTCAGCAGCAGGGAGGGATCCTGGGACAACACAATCTAGATGTTCCACAGCAGCTTGGGACAACGGACAGGAGGGCAGAGGAAAGACCTCCATCTGTGTCTGGAGAGACAGATGTCTTCTTGTCTCCCTGCTGTCCTCATAGACACCCTGAAAAAAAACAGTTGTCCATCACTCAAAGGGACTTGATTGTCCAGGGGTCAAGACATTTGGACCAGGATCCAATTACTCCATCGCACCCTGCCTTGCCCTCCTCCCCAGGACTGACACCTCAGCATAAACTGACCTGGACCATGCCTCAATCTTGGAGGGAAAACCTGGAGTCCACTGGCCTGCAGTCCAGAGGACAAGGA
>CM048046.1:25777500-25841100 GCA_026259375.1 Verasper variegatus
AAAATTCGAACATATTTTCTCTCTGTCTCTTTGTCTCTGTCTCCTGGTATCTTCGTCTCATTGACTCTTTGTGTCTTTATGTCTCTCCTCAGGTCGTTGAGTCGACTCGTGTCATTCTACATAAAAACCAGCGAGCTATGCGATGGGAGGCCGGAGTCTTTACCAACCAGAAGGACCAGCAGGACTAGATCCAGGAACAGGATCGGAAGTGGGACTTTCAAATGGTTTAAAACCGTAGCTGTGTCTCAATTTAGGAGCCGCATCCTTTGCCGGCTGCATTCGTAGACCGATCGGCGTCACATGGTGCGACTAGACTGTCCCAATTGGAAGGCTCCTCCAAATGTGTCCTTCCCACCCGAGCAACCGAACCAATCCCAGGATTCATAGCGCTTCAGTGAAAGTTAATTGTTAACTTTTCTTTAAGAGGTGATGGCAGAAAAAAGGGAGGCGAAACCATCAGGAGAATTTATTTTTAAATTTAAGTACTCAACAGCTATCAGTGCACATGTTAAAAAAACACATTTTCAACATTTTTAATCAGCTGAACAACATTTACCTGTAACTTTGTTGCTAGGTAATGGTTGTAACTGCGGGACAAGCTTGTGACATTGGTTGTGAAGACATGGTCCTCCACAGGACGTCAGTGTAGACCTGGTCCTCCACAGGATGCAGCTGCTGAATTGAGACACAGCCCACAACACTCCAACAGGAGAAGCTGCTCCTGATTGGTCCTTTAAGATAACATCTCCCGTCATTCAATCAGTAGAGACAAAAACAATTGTGTTGAAAAAGATTAAAAACTGAATAGATATAATAATACTGAATGAAGCTTTACCTGTCTCTACCTGTCTGTCTCTATCTGTCTGTACCTGTCTGTCTCTACCTGTCTGTACCTGTCTGTCTGTACCTGTCTGTCTCTACCTGTCTGTCTTTACCTGTCTTTTTTGTGCAGGAATCTTCTGTTGTCCAATCCAATTGTTCCACCCAAACACTGAATAGATGTGTTGATGTGTTGCATCATGGGAACAAGCTCTTTCTGATTCTGATCATTTGGTTAAGATTGTAACTTCGTATGTCGGACATCACTGAAGTTAACCTGGTGTGTGCGTTGAAAACATTAACTTGTATCAATGAACTGCTTAAATAAAGTCAGCTGACTGTGTGGGCGGATGACAGCATCCACACTGTTGCTATGGAAACTGAATAATGAGCCTGGAGCACAACATGAGGCAACGTTTGTTAAAAACACGACAAGGTCAGAGGTTAAGTAAGTATTTATACAAGTATTTATACAAGTATTTATACAAGTATTTATACCAGTATTTATACAAGTATTTATACCAGTATTTAGACAAGTATTTATACAAGTATTTCTTCCAGTATTTAGACAAGTATTTATACCAGTATTTCTTCCAGTATTTCTTCCAGTATTTATACAAGTATTTATACCAGTATTTAGACAAGTATTTATACAAGTATTTATACCATTTTTTTTACTCCACCCCTGCAGCTGCCGGTAGATCACATCAAGACTCGGTCAGACCAAGTTGAACTCACCGTATGTGAAGGAGCTGCTTGAAACCTTCCACAATCCCCTGAAGGTCTCCCCGGTCTTTCATCTCTCAGCTCTCATTGGTTGGTTAACCCAGATGCTCCAGGAAAACCCCGCGGAGGAAGAAGAGAATCTGAGGCTGTGTGAGACGACTAAGATGTTTTCATTTAGCCAATAATAAACTATGGAAGCCTGGTAGTACAACGTGAGAATATGTTATGATTTGATACTATACAAATAATAATTTAATTTAATTGGACTGAAATATGAAGTCATCCACATCGTGACTTTTGCGACATGATAACAACAATAAAAAACAGTAAATTTTCTGTCAAATGTTCAAACACGATAACAAATGAAAAACTTTTTTAAGTCGTGAATTGACTTGAACCAAAGAAACAAGTTATAAAAGAAAATGTCAACAATTAATTTTGTAGTTTTAAACCGGAGCTTGTTTTAGAACAATAAAGTTTCAGTATTTGAATGAACATGATACAATATTCTGCTGAACATTATTCTGAACACTTCACAAACAGAAACACAGAATTACTTCATTTTGAAGGATGTCATGTCGAAGAAGTAGGAATTTTTTATTGTTCATCAGACGACCACGTGCATGCAGCATCCATCCTTCGTTTATTTTTCAAAGCAGCACATTTTTCTTTTTAACATTTCCCGTCACAACATTAACAGAAACATGCTTTTTACATTCAGTTTCTTTTGTGTTTTCATGAATAAAAAAAAGAGATGATGAGGATATCGAGCCGTCGATGTGCAACAACACAAACACAGTAACAACACAGACACAATCATCAGCCTCAGATTTACAGATACACTCATTTAGTTTCAGGTCACTGTGGGATTTTCTAATATTACATCCAACCATATGACTTTTATTCTGAAAGGTTTGACTTTGTGCTCAAAACATTTTGTACAAATTACAACTTTAGGTCTAAACTTCTACTTTTTTAATAAACGTGGTTTCAAAACTTCATCAAAGTTTTTGTGGGTTAGGGTTAATATTTCAATCAAGTCAATATCTTTCAATCAAGTTTTTGTTACTAACAGAAATTTGTCATCTGACAAACTTCTATGCAGATGACACTAACTTGTATTTATGGGTTAAAATACCTATTTAAGATATATTCGTAACAAAGACATGAAACTTTTAAATCATGGAATGTATCTTTAAATTCTGAATATCATTATCTAGATATATATTTAATCTCATGTTGGTCCATTTTTCATAAATACAAACATTCACATGGATGCGCAGCCTCGACCAATCACAGAGCAGCACAAAAACAAACCAACATGCTGAGAATCACTATAGCAACCAGACCATCATAACGCAACACACTCATCCAGGTAATATACAGTCAGTGTAAGATCTCATGTGGCTGAAGCGCCACTGTCACACCGCCACGACATCCTGACGTTAGAAAGCAGTGGGCGGAGTCTTGATGATCTGAACACAGGAAACAACCACAGGGTCACTGCATGTTTCAGGTTTGTGCTTCCTCACAAATCTTTTCTTTGACTTCAGGTTATTGAAAAACGAGTTGCCATGGAAACTTTCCAGCTTTCTGCTTGGAGACCCGACACTGTGGTCGTCTCGCCGATACGCTCACAGCTGTGTTGTCAGGAAGACATTTTACTGGATCATGATCACGTCTGGATCACGATTCTGACGAGAGGGACGAATAAGATCACTCTGTTCTGTGGGGGGGTCGCTGATTTTACTTTGCTAATGGTAATGGTAATGTTAAGCCTCCGAGCATCACTGAGTAGGCTCTTTACTGTTAGTGACCAGTTTTAAATATGGCTTTTATTTTGAAGGGTAAGAGACTAATCCTTGAACCTCCGTCCCTGCAAACTCTTATAATAGTTTTCCTGGTCACTCTGGTTACGAGTCTCTCGATCCAGGAGGACTAGAGCCGTCTTGCGTCTCATGTCGATCTTAGCATCCACTGACATGTCCTCCTGGGAGTGAGAAGGGGGCAGGGCAGGGTTGATAGTGGCGCACCTTGAGGTGGATCGGTGTGGCCGGAAGCTGCTGTTGTGTGCGACCGAGTCTCCTCGGTTCAGGCTGTTAAGGTCGTAGGTGTCCCGCGAGTCGCCCCCATTGGGTGCCCCCGCCAACTCCCATGGGTTACCATTACCTGTGAGGGATGGGGCCTGAGGAGGGGGCAGGGCCTGGACAACAGGATGGTGGGGGGCATGGGCATCCACTGTGATGACACCCGACCCCTCCCGCTGCTGCTCACAGGCGGGGCGGTAGTGCGGTGAGTTGGTTGTGGAGGAGGCACCGGAGCAGGTGGAGGTGGTCTCAGAGGACTTCTCCCCGGAGGAGGAGGGGAGGAGTCCCTGCTGCTTTGACATGGCAATGACCTGCATGAGTCGTGGCTGGTTAGCAGCAGCACGGGCCAACCCCTCCCCACTCGTCTTCTCCCGGATAGCAAGCCACTTGGCGCGGGTCAGGGCGCTCTTTGGCGACACTGGTGGGGGTCCTGCTTCAGGAATCTGTGGTGGTCTGGGAGTTGCCACAGCTTTGGCGCCCCCTTGAGGTGGAGTAGGGTTTTGACTGGAAGCTGACCTCCCTGACTGCACCACAGGTTGGTAGATTGGAACCTGAGACCCCCCATCGTCAGTCCCCACAAAGCCCACATCCGAGCCGTCCTCACTGGCATCCCGCTCAGCCTCATCCCGAACGCTCAGGCCTCTCATCTCCATCGACTTCTGCTTCCACTCCGACACCAGCTGCTGCGAACGCATTGGATCCATGGGAACCTGAACGGCCTTCAGACGCCGCTGCACCGGCTGCACTGGTTGAACCGGCTGAACCGGGTCCTCTGGTCTCTCGTTGGCCCCTAAAACCCCGTTGATGCTCATGCTGGCCCTTGGCAGCGTATGACTGAAGGTCAACATGTTCTCTTTCCCCATTGGGCTCCGAGGAGCCAGCAGCTCCACGTCCACGCTGGCCCTCTTCAGGCTCCCCATGGAGGCCTTCTCCCTCTGCAGGGGCCCCAGGCCCTCCAGCCGGTCTATGGGGGGTGGACCGGCCGCAATCTCATCGTTACTTTCCGAGGCGGAGGCGGGTCCCTTGTTATAGACGGACTCGTGTCCTCGCTCTGTCAGAGCTCGAAGAGGGTCTTCTTTTGGGGGAGGGGGAGGCAGGGGTGGAGTGTTGTCATCAGAAGACTTGAAGTTAGCCACAGCGTGAAACGCCTGAAGGACGAAAATATAATAGTGTCTTAAGGACGAAGAAAAGTCAAACTATGAAACATTGGTGGAAAGTAACTACTCTAAAGTTACTCAAGTACTATTATGACTACACTCTTTACTCTTTCATTTTTACAGTGCATACACTGTTAAAATTCCAAACTAAAAATCAGTTGAAACGTTTGATTTAAACTGAAGCACATTTGTTTTCGGGTCACAACTTTTTGTTTACGATTAGTTTCTTAAAAGTTTTTTTTTGAAAATATTAAAGCAAATCTTCTACAGCAGAAAAACATATAAACATACAAATGAAAAAACACAAAAAAAATGTTATTAGTGGGTTAGGGTTAGGGGGTTTGTGTGTTTGACGTGTACTGTCATCATGACAACAGACATGGCAGGTATCATGAACAGGAAGTGATCTCACCAGGTAGGTGGCGACAAAGGCTCCGATGAGGAAGCCGACGTAGACGTCGATGGGATGACTGCGATGCTGAGTGATTTGCGTCAGACCCGATAACGCTGCGCTGATGGCGAAGGCGAAGACGAGGACGGGTTTGAGCAGCTTTGTGCTGTCGGAGATGGTTGAGTTAAAATACATCTGACAGAGAGAGAGAGAGAGAGAGAGAGAGAGAGAGACGACTGATCACAGATCAATAACACATAAATTATCATTAGATTTACTGATCAAGTATCATATTTAAGTTTCCATATTCATTATTGATTATAATGTTATATTGTTGATTATAGATTATGAAGATTTTCCAAATAAAGGGTCTGTTGTGTGAAAGTTTGTCAATGATGTGATCAAACTTTACTCACTGACACATAAACAGCAGCAAAGGCAGAAAGAGTTGCATGCTGGGAAGGAAACGTCTTCCTGTTGGAGAGAGAGAGAGAAAGAGAGAGAGATTTTTTAGATTTTTTAAAAGGTCACTTTATTCTATCAATCTTTCAAAGAGGTATTTACACAAACAAACATTCTTAAAACTGTTTTTTTTTAATCCTCCATCAGATTAACTCCACTGAAGAAAAAGAGTTGATTCCTTTCTACAGACCACAAGAGGTCACCATGAGCCCAGATCCTTCATCTCTTTGTAATAACTAAAGTCAGTGGATATTCTGAATCAAACAGAGGTGCAGAGCCTTTAACTGGAGAAGGTCCCGATTCAGCAGGAGCTTCGTATCCTCTGCCATTGCAGCACTAAATACATTGCCGCTGTGAATGTGACTTGTTTGTACATTATGTTTCATGTTCGGTGAGTTGCCTCTGCTGAAATGTGTCCTTGGGGGTTTAGCGGGTTGATTGTACTGAAATGACTGTTTGTGTAGCTGAGGCTCAATCGAGAAGGATTACAGCATCCCTGCCGTATCCCCCTCTGAACACCAAAGGTTGCAGTCATACCACCATTCATTTTCAGTAAACTTGCAATATAACGGTACAGAACCTGGAGCTATGAAACTCAAGGCTCATCTCAGCAGCATGCAGTTCATTTTGAGAGAGTTCACTATCGAGAGCTGCGTTGGAGTCAGCAGCCACCTGAGGAGGACCAGCATAAAAACATCAGCCAAATCTATATCCTGCAAATATTCTCTCTTGAACAGCTCTCTGCAAATCTTCTGATCTCAGAGGTCACCGTGGAAACACACTCAATGCATAACGAGTGGATGATCTTGCTCTGTTTGTTCTTTTGCTCCAAACTGAAAAAAAACTCTGATTCCTGTAGAATCTACAAAAAGGTTTTACCACCTCATAGGAAAAAGCAGATTTGTTTTTCCTGTGTGTTAGGGTTAGAGTTAACCCTTCCTGTGCCCATCCCGGCCCTGAGCCAGTCCACTCTCGGGCCTCGGGGCAATACCCAACAAGATGTCCCTCTGCTCCGCAGCCAAACATTTCATGGTCCCGGAAGTCACAAACATGATATGTAACTGAATCCCGAGCAGCCTCCAACCGACAAGATCTTCACTGCATGTCGGCGTGTCAGCTTCTCCTGCGACGCATTGGCTACTGACAACGGGCAGAATGCCCGACTGCCAAGGCCTCAACCTGAACCTACCTGAACTAACATGAAAAACCACAAACTAACAAACGACAACTAAACAGGATGACAACAGCAACACATAAACACGTTAGATAGAAAAGTCACAGCCTTCACACTCTACACACTCCCAGCATGCACTCTGACAGAGAGAGAGAGAGACAGAGATCAGTGACTGTATTTATTTAAAGTCTACTCCATGTCCCATCCACCAACATGGAGGAGGCCAGGTTTAAGACTGCAGGGGGCAATCCAGATGATTTGGCTTCAGTTTAGGTAGCCGTCATTTCATCCATCTTTTGATTTATAGATCATGAAAGAGACTGACCTGGCGACCATGATGGCGTGCTGGTCGTGTCCAGAGCAGATGTCTTTGGTGATGTACGGGTTCTTGTCACATGACACTCCGGCCTGAGTGTAGTTGGGTTTACAGACGGTGAGGAAGAAGGGGGCGTGGTAACCTGTCGACAGCTGGATGATGTCAGTGACTAGAGCGGTTGCACAAAGACCAAACACATGCACACCTGGAGAGAGAGAGAGATAGAAGGGTGGTGGGTGGTGTAGGTCTAACACAGCGTGTGGTGCAGGTGGTGCAGGTGTAGCTGGTGCAGCGTGTGATGCAGGTGGTGCAGGTGTAGCTGGTGCAGCGTGTGGTGCAGGTGGTGCAGGTGTAGCTGGTGCAGCGTGTGGTGCAGGTGGTGCAGGTGGTGCAGGTGTAGCTGGTGCAGCGTGTTGTGCAGGTAGTGCAGGTGTAGCTGGTGCAGAGTATGGTGTAGGTGGTGCAGGTGGTGCAGGTGTAGTAGTTGTAGCTGGTGCAGTGTGTGGTGCAGGTGGTGCAGGTGTAGCAGTTGGAGCTGGTGCAGCATGTGGTGCAGGTGGTGCAGGTGTAGCTGGTGCAGTGTGTGTTGCAGGTGGTGCAGGTGTAGTAGTTGTTGCTGGTGCAGTGTGTGGTGCAGGTGGTGCAGGTGTAGCAGTTGTAGCTGGTGCAGCATGTGGTGCAGGTGGTGCAGGTGGTGCAGGTGTAGCTGGTGCAGTGTGTGGTGCAGGTGTAGCAGTTGTAGCTGGTGCAGCATGTGGTGCAGGTGGTGCAGGTGTAGCTGGTGCAGTGTGTGGTGCAGGTGTAGCAGTTGTAGCTGGTGTAGCATGTGATGCAGGTGGTGCAGATGTAGCTGGTGCAGTGTGTGGTGCAGGTGGTGCAGGTGTAGCAGTTGTAGCTGGTGCAGCAGGTGGTGCAGGTGGTGCAGTGTGTGGTGCAGGTGGTGCAGGTGGTGCAGGTGTAGCAGTTGTAGCTGGTGCAGTGTGTGGTGCAGGTGGTGCAGGTGTAGCAGTTGTAGCTGGTGCAGCAGGTGGTGCAGGTGGTGCAGGTGGTGCAGGTGTAGCAGTTGTAGCTGGTGCAGCAGGTGGTGCAGGTGGTGCAGTGTGTGGTGCAGGTGGTGCAGGTGTAGCAGTTGTAGCTGGTGCAGTGTGTGGTGCAGGTGGTGCAGGTGTAGCAGTTGTAGCTGGTGCAGCATGTGGTGCAGGTGGTGCAGGTGTAGCAGTTGTAGCTGGTGCAGCATGTGGTGCAGGTGGTGCAGGTGTAGCAGTTGTAGCTGGTGCAGCGGTCCAGACGTACCTACAAAGCGCACCGTCCTCCTCAGGAAGGAGTTGAAGTTGCAGCCTCCGGCGTTGATGCTCTCCTCCGCCCGGCGCAGCTTCAGCCTGGACTGCAGGCAGTAGATGACACCTTCAACCACCATGATCTGATTCATAAAACAAGTGCACCCTCAGTACCTCGCCACCTGACTCAGCCTATTGGAAACACAGTGTGAACAGGGGGTGTGTTTGTTACTGAGGCAGCAGGTCCGGCGAAGGCGAGGCTCAGCAGCATCAGCAGCGGGATGAGCTCGTCTCCTCCGTCCACGTACGGCAGACTGAGTTCACGGTCATGGCAGCGGAAACCAACCTGAGCCGGCTGCACCACATCCGTCAACTCCAGGAAGTAAAGAGAAACCATGGAGGACGCTACAATGGGCAGCTAAACACACACACACACACACACACACACACACACACACACACACACACACACACACACACACACACACACACACACACACACACACACACACACACACAGAGGTCCAGCAAGTGAAGCCAATGATGAAGAAACCTATATTCTCAGGAATGATTCAGCACCGTGCACGTGTGTGTGTGTGTGTGTGTGTGTGTGTGTGTGTGTGTGTGTCTGTGTGTGTGTGTGTCTTTATGTCTGTGTGTGTGTGTGTGTGTGTGTGTGTGTGTCTTTATGTCTGTGTGTGTGTGTGTGTGTCTTTATGTCTGTGTGTGTGTGTGTGTGTGTGTGTGTGTGTGTGTGTGTTGTCACCTCCACAAAATAGAAACATGGCAGCAGAGTCAAACTGTCCTTTGGAGGTTTCTTCTTCAACTTTTCTGACGAATTCATCATCATCATCATCCTGATGAATCTGTAACACAATGAAATCATCACCATCATCATATTCATCATCTTCATCATCATCTTCATCATCATTATCATCATCACCATCATCTTCATCTTCATCATCACCATCACCATAATCTTCATCTTCATCATCATATTCATCATCACCATCATCTTCATCACCATCACCATCATCATCATCTTCACCATCACCATAATCTTCATCTTCATCATCATATTCATCATCACCATCATCTTCATCATCATCACCATCATCATCATCATCACCATCACCATCACCATCATCATCACCATCACCATCATCATCATCATCATTTTCATCATCATCATCATCATTTTCATTTTCATCACCATCATCATCACCATCATCATCATCATCACCATCATCACCATCATCTTCATCATCATCACCATCACCATCATCATCACCATCACCATCATCATCATTTTCATCATCATCACCATCATCATCACCATCATCATCATCATCATTTTCATTTTCATCACCATCATCATCACCATCACCATAATCTTCATCTTCATCATCATATTCATCATCACCATCATCTTCATCATCATCACCATCACCATCACCATAATCTTCATCTTCATCATCATATTCATCATCACCATCATCTTCATCATCATCATCATCACCATCACCATCACCATCATCATCATCATCATTTTCATTTTCATCACCATCATCATCATCATCACCATCATCATCATCATCATTTTCATTTTCATCACCATCATCATCACCATCATCTTCATCATCACCATCATCATCATTTTCATCATCATCATCATCATCATCACCATCATCATCATTTTCATCACAATCATCATCATCATCATCATCAACACCATCATCATCATCACCATCATCTTCATCATCATCATCACCATCATCATCATCATCATCATCACCATCATCTCATCATCACCATCATCCATCACCATCATCTTCATCATCACCATCATCATCATCATCAACACCATCACCATCACCATCATCATCATCATCATCTTCATCAATTATGTTCCGTCCAATCAGCGCACAGACATCATACATGTACTAAATGGACAGAAAGAGACACGCACACGCACACGCACACGCACACGCACAAACCGGGAATGTTCCGTGTTTTATTGTATAAATTGTTCAGCTCCTGATTAATGAGTCAGGACGCGGCTCTGCAGAACACACGCACGCACACACACACACAGACACGCACGCACACATAAACACACACTGTGACACTCACGCACACACACCCACAGTCACACGCACAGACACTCAAAATCACAGACACACGCACGCACACGCGGTAAAATTCCCTCTCACCTCAGATCATTGATCCGCTTGATTCTCGTCACGTTGTCGCTGCAGCTGCAGATGTGAACAGCTGTTGTTCTGTTTCCGTTTCTGCTTAAATATCACAGACCTGAGACCAGTCACCGACTCTGCTGCTGCTGCTGCTGCTGCTGCTGCTGCTGCACGGGGTGTGTGTCTGTGTGTTGCTGTGAGTGTGTGTAAGTATAACTGTGTGAGTGAGTGTCTGTGTGTGACATATCTATCTATCTATCTATCTATATATATATATATATATATATATATATATATATATATATATATATAGATATATATTCAGTATATATATACACATATGCAGGGTATGGCAGGTGATTAGTGCCTCCTCCTCTTTAACAAACAGAAATAAATAAAATTGATTAAAACAAAGTGTGTTTTAATCAGATTCATGGTATACATGTATACCTATATGAAAAAAGAAATCCCCTTGCACCCCACATGTGGAGATATGATCTCTACTTGAGCTCTGCCTCTCAGTGAACGCTGTCCCAGCCTGCATCTTACCCCCTGGTACTATGTGCTGGACTTTGCACAGCCTACACCTTGGATCTTGTTCACTGTGGTAGACCCTGACCTCTCTGGATATTGTGCCTAGGGCCTGTTCTTGTGCTGCCATGATTAATGCCTCTGTGCTGTCTGTCAGACCTTTTCCAACCATTGGTCATATCTCTTGATATCAGCCACTTCCCCTATTTGTCGGTGGTAGATGCCCGATAGGGGTTTGTCCTTCCATGATGGTTCCTCTTCCTCCTCCTCATCATTGGGTTTCTACTGTCTGAGGTATTAATTTAGCAGCTCATCACTTGGGGCCATCTTTCTGATGTAGTCCTGGATTTTCATTGCCCCTTTTCTGAATGGTGGCTTTGACTCCCACTCGTCCTCGGCCTCCTCCTTCCTCTTGGTGTCCAGCCTTAGGGAGCTGGACTTGGGGTGAAACCCTGCATCATAGGGAGGAGCTTCCTTGTCTTGTGGCGGCCATCTCCTCCTCTGACCAGGTTATGACACCAGCTGATGACTGGTGTATGTGTTGATTCTGTCCATCAGCTGACTTTTAAGGACTTCCTCTGTGTAGGTATTTGGCTGTTATTGACTTCGTGGTTCTATTTGCCTGTGGGATCCCAAGGTATTTGTAGATGTGCTGAACATGTTATGTTGCATTCTGGAAGTGCAATTCCAATATCGCTGCTATAGATTCTGGTGGATCAGTGAGTCGATGTCACTCTTAGCATACAGCTTGATGTCATCCATATAGTGGAGAAGGCTGATCTGTATCCGTAGCTTCTCTTCGTGAAGATCTGGCTGAGGGGGTTCAGGCCTATGTAGAACAACAGCGGGGATCGTATTGGCAGATCCTGTATCGTGGTGTCAGCTGATTGTGGACTATGATCACATGCTGCTCATAGTCTTCTGTTGTGTATCAAGAAGTCTTGATACACAACATGTCTCCTCACATCTTCTCCCATCAGGAAGTCCTCAGCTCATCTGCTCCTTCATCTCCATCAGACATTCTGTAGAAACACTTTAAACATGAAGTTACAAACTGGTTCTTCTCATGTAGTGAATCCTGTTGTTGTGTTGATGTGTTCAGTTCCATCAGCAGCTGTTGTCCTTGTGTCCTGGGAGAGGGTCCTCACATGGGACTGAGCTTTATTCATTGATCATGAAGTTTATATTTGACTCTTGTTGAGTGAAGAACAGAGGAAGTTGCTCCTTGTTAACATCTGTGAGACAAACTGTGATTTGTATAGTCTCGTTGACAAATCAGTCTGTCTCATAGATCTTAACATCATCTGATCATAACTCTCTACAAGAGTAAAACTACCAAAGAAACCCCTTTATTATCAGGGAAACAAAAAAAACCTGTAGAATCGCTAGAGAGGCAGAGGTAACGTCACTTCCTGTCCGTTCTGGGACATATTCACAGAGCACATCAACAAATATCGGTAACAACCAAAGAAAACAGACAAACAAACTAACCTCAAACAGCTGCAGTTTAACAACAGAAAAGAGTTTTAGTTTGTCAACAGTTTTATTACAAAATGATTTTTATTTACAGTCGTTCAAACGAACAGATCATAAAAACACAACAGGTTTCTGAACTCTGGTCCACTTCAGACCAGACCAGTGAAGACTGTTTAACAGGAAGTGGTGTGATGGAACAGAAACAAAGTTTCTGTCAGAATATCCAGACCTGATCTACTGGTGTTCACCTTTGACCTCCAAGCGAGGTCAGATGGGGTCAGGTGAGCAATGCGGGAGGGATCCTCCTCCAGAGACCTCCACACAGACAGTTTTTGATCCAGCGTTGCTCCCACTGCTTCATGGCGTTCGTCTTGTTGGGAGAACGAAGCATCGTCACACAGCCGCACCTGCACACACACAAAAAGAGTCATGAGTTTAGCTCTTCATTAACTCCTCATCAGCTCATGTTCAGGAAACACAAAGGGACCACACCTAATGTTCGTCACTACGCAGACAACAATCTTCTATTCTTCAATACGAAGATGACTAGGGTTGTGCGATGTCAACTTAATTGTCATATGACAGTGAATTCAGTGAGTATGGTAGCTTTAGCTCTGCTGCTAGTCACGTTTGATCGGCGGAGATTTCTTTTAGTTCTTAAGGTTCATATAACTTGTGTTTTTTTCACCACCACTTCTTGGGTAGGGTTAGGGTTAGTTGGTTTCTCTTTACGGGGGGGCCAAGACAACAGAAAGTATGGTTGCAATGCAAACAACATTTTCCTCACAATTTTCTCTTTAGAGCTGCCTTCAAGTGCTGTCAAAAACCAAAACACTACACAAAGTACAATCACACTTAATCTCACTTTGTCACTACGCAGACGACACTTTTCTGTTCAGGTTGTGATTGAGTGTTATTAGACACATGCAGCGTGTAGGGTTGGGCAGGGAGATGCGTTGCAGCCTTAATCTTCACTCATTTCAGAGAATGAGAACCTGACAGATAACGTGACATCACGTCCTGCTGTGACATCACTTCCTGTGAACTCACCTGGTGCAGGCTTTACTCTCCTCAGTGGGACAAACTCCCATATGAACACAGCGGAGGTGATCCATCTTCTGAGGACCAGGACTCCTGAGGGGAGGGACACACACACACACAGATGTGTCAGACTGATAACATTCATCACTATAAAATATATCCTGACAGGAAGCTACAGGATCATGATCATCACCTGATGAGTCTCGGACTCAAAGACTCAGAGACTCAGAGACTCAAAGACTTAGACTCAGAGACTCAGGTTTGTGTTACCTGGTAAACACCTCCAGAGGGGCGGTGCCTCCTCCTCCGGGCAGAGACGAAGCTTTTCCAAACTGCAGTCTGAGCGGGTGTTTTGCCTGCAGCCTCACGATGACGCCGTCGTTCACCGGCAGCCAGTCCATCCCGGGCACCAGCAGCTGACTGGGCAGCAAGGCAGCACTCGTCTATCAACGTCTCGTCAGGGTCCTGGGGGGGGCCGTCGTCCCGAGCTGAGACAGAAATCAGAGCTGTTGGTCAGCTATTTTAATATTTAATAAACACATCATAAAATAATAAATTAAGTTTTTATTGAACAGACGATCACATCATCTGCAGACATCACACATGTACGTCTGATACCAACACAGTTCACATGGTCACAAAGTGAATGTGATAGGCTGACTACCATCATGTGACAGATCAAACACTATTCTGATGTAAGTTCATCAGCTGCTAATCACTGCTGCGTCTGAGACACAGTTCAGGTCCTGACGGATCAGACCAGGTCTGAGCTGAGGACCTGGTCTGGTGGTGAGGTTCTTACAGCAGAGCCACAGCTTGGTGAGCAGTCGGAACAGCAGCTGCATGCTGTCCTGGTTGTCAGACGTGGCGGTGAACGTGGGCAGACACCCAGGTTTCAAAAGACCCCAGATCCTGATCATCACCAACATCTCCCTCAGCATCCCCAGAGACACCCCGTCCCTCATGAAGCCGAACCCGGGCCGGACCATGGAGCCCTGCAGGACACAGAACCAGTGGGGTTAGAGTTCAACTCAGAAGTGTATAGTGTATAGTGTAGTGTGTGTGTGTGTGTGTGTGTGGGGGGGGTGTTGCTCACCTGGTTGGGCAGGTTGGCGAGCAGGTAGAGGACGAAGTCTCCCACCCACTGGATGAGCTGCTGCAGCGACTGAAGGGGGGGGCCGTCCAAAACAAACTCCTCCGTTTTCAGGTTGATCATCACCTTATCAATATCTGAGGAACATAGATCAATAATCACCAGGGGCCTCATTTATAACCGCTGCGTACACTTCTTTCTGACGTACGCCACTTCTCACGCAATCATTGTGATATATGAAAACAAATTTGATGGGAGAATGTGTCTCCGTAGGAGACGGGAAAATGACGATGCAGACGTGAGGAAGAAGCAGATTATTGATCCACTTCATCATTTACATTAAACCAACAGTGTTATTTGTGCTCGCGCAAGATAACTATTCCGTGAAAACCTTCAATTGTAAAAGATATAAAACAACTGGGCGGCTGTGGCTGAGGGGTAGAGTGGTCGTCCTCCAACCTGAAGGTCGGCAGTTCAATCCCCAGTCTTCCCCATCTGCATGCCGAAGTGTCCTTGGGCAAGATGCTGAACCCCCCATAGAACAACAAAGTGCTGCTAATAGATGCACTGTATGAATGTGTGTGATTGTGTGAATGTAAAACTGTACTGTAAAGTGCTTTGAGTGGTCATCAAGACTAGAAAAGCGATATATAAATACAAAACCATTTAAAGCAAATTACGGTAAAATATTTGAAATATCAGTTACAGAACCTGATTAATAGCTTTTCATAATATCTTCATCACTGTAGACTGTAGTTTTCAACTTCCATTTCCAAATGATGTCCCAGAGTGGAGATTAAGATCCTACTTATGTTTTATATTTATTTATTTATTTATTTATTCGGTCTAAAATAACAATGACAATTCTCATGAATAAACAATTCTGTAAATGAGACAGTTTAGCCATCTTGGCTAATTTTCAACTGTACACCCCGAGCAGGTGTGACGACAAATAAAATACATGAGACGCACACACTTCATAAGAACACGTAAAATCTTTAAAAACGCATAGAAGATAAATCATAAAATCACGCTCAGGCTGCTTGAATCTACAAAGTATGATCACATCTTTCAACAATGATTTAAAATTAATTTTAAAGAAATTAATTTTGAACAATGGTTAATGCACTTATTGTAAGTCGCTTTGGATAAAAGCATCAGCTAAATGATATGTAATGTAATAACAAAATGTACCACAGCCTCTGATGGATGTTGGCAGATTATTCCAAGTGTCGAGAGAATCCCCTCCTACCACTGACCTAGTGTGTCCATCGTCATAAATACTCAGTGGCACTTGTGTGATATGACGGATGCACTGGCAGTGATAGAGTACGTGGATAGAAGAATTAGTCAGAAACGAGTGTTCAGACACTGTCCTCTGTGACATATTCACTCTCACTCACTGTTTTAACAGCAACACGTTACCACTCAGTGTATTTTCTTTTAATGACATCACTGCTGTGGCCATCAAACTATCTGTCTTCTTCACCTCCACCTCCACGTCACAAAGTTTCTTCTTCTTCTCACTGCTTGATGCCATAAATCACCATAAAAAACGATTGGTCAGCAGGACAATATAATATCAGGTGCTTTGCATTGACCAGTTATGGTTGAATGTGGGCGGACTTTGAGGCAGACCCACGTATGAATGTTTCCAGGTGGACTGTGATTTATAAAGGGAACATTGCCTTCAGGTTTGCACAGTTTTATAAATCTGAATTTATTTTGCGTACGCCATTTTTTCGGCCTTTGAGCGTATGAATCTTTTACTATGAATCCTATGAACTGTTTTATAAATGAGGCCCCTGATCAATATCTGAGGAAAACCCATCATTAATCACCAGTGTCGATGTTCTTGGCGCAGATTTCCGTCAGGCGGTCTCCAGGGCTCTTGTCTGGCGTGTTGAGGACATGCGGTCGCAACAGAGATTTCAGAGTCGAGCTGATCGCCATCAGCAGTAGTTTGGCGTGAAAGTCACAAGCTCGAGCCGCCGTTGCCGTGGAGAGTTTACAGAGTGACGCCTTCACTGCCACGATACGAGTTGCCAGAACCTGAAACACACAGTAGCACTGAGGCATTGTGGAAAATGTGATTTACTGCTGCTGTTTCTGAGAATGAGAAGGAACCTTAAAAAGGGTTAACCCAGCCCGTTCACACTCCGCTCTGCTTCTGCCAATCAGCTTGTTGCTCCCTCACTATGAGCTACACTCAACAACATCAGACTGTTTCCTGTCCTGGCTCCTTAACGGTGGAACCAGCTCCACATCGACATCAGGACAGAAAGTCTACACATCTTCCTCCAAACTAAAAACACACCTCTTTCGACTACACCTTGAATAAAAAAAATTAAAAGACAAAAAAAAGTACTGAGTTGCAGTAGTTTAGCTTTCTTGAAGAAAATAGTACTTTCTTGATTCTTGTTCTGGTTTGTTCCTCATGGTTGAAGCACTTATTGTAAGTCGCTTTGGATAAAAGCGTCAGCTCAATGAAATGTAATGTAATTAAATTAACAATGTTTTATAAAAAGACAGATGCGGCCCGTGCTCCCATGATGCCTTGCTGACCTGCTGCAGAGCCTGGTTCTGCCTCATGTACTCTTCGTGCAGTTTCTCCACCAGGTTGTGGACCATGGTTGGCTGAACGTGCAGCAGAACGTCCCACCAGTCGTAGCCTGTCACCATGCAGTATTCCAGCAGGAACAGCAGGTGGCGCAGTGTTGTATTCATCTCCAGCACCTGACCCATAGAGGGCGACACCCGCAACATGTGGAGCTGAGGACAAAACCACATGTGAAACATTATTTAATCAGTTTGTTCATCAGGTCAAAGTAACAATCAATTATGATTATTTCCACTCCATAAACTCCTTGTTTAATCGTGCAGCTCATTCATGACGAGTTCAATGAGAATCATTGTACTGTGGATGTTTGTCTGCACCAATCAGAGCAGTTTCTGTCACATACATAGCACTATATAAATCTGACGTTGTGATTCTTTACTGACATGACTTCGGTCTTTATCGTGTAATCATAACTCCGACCCTGCGACTGCTGTGGCTCACCAGGTTCACGTCTCACCTTTCCGTGGTTGTCGACTCCAGTTAGAGCCAGAGACGTCCAGGAGAACTGAAGGGCCTTGAAGTGGAGCGCAGGACCTCCGGTTCTCTGTCGCTTGATGGCGGACTCGTCACCGGGTCGCTGACTGGATGAGGAGGAGGAGCCGTAGAAAACACCCATGGTGTGAAGAGACAGACGGTGGAGGATTTGAATACTTCCATCATGAAAAGCCAGAGCCAGACCTGAACATGCAGGAGGAGAGTCACGATTCAAACACACTGAATGAATAAAGATCCATATTCCTAAAACATCTGCATGTTAAAATAAGAAGAGAGCCAATCAAACGCAGACGTTAAAGTCTGGACATTTTCTGGAACTTTTCCTGCTTTTCCTGGTGTGGTGTGTAAACATAGGTGGAGTCTCCTTACCAAGTCCAGGACAGAACTTGGTGTCTGACGCCACCTTCAGGTCGGTGTTGGAGATGGAGATGGGCAGTTTGGGCAGAGCAACAGCCGAGACTCGCTCCAGGTCGTTAGTGGTGGTCAAGATCCTCCACTTCAAGATGGTGGGCTGCTTCTCCCCCACTGACAAACAGGGGGGTGTTAGCGTTAGCGTAGCTCATCATCTCTTCACATGAGCAGAACCAGTGTTTGTTGGTTTCTTACCAACTGGTGAACGATGCTGGAAGATGTTGTTGACAGGAAGTCCCTCCTTCCTCAGAGACCAACACTCCACAATACTGCCACTCTGATGAGACGCACAGAGGAGAACCTACACACACACACACACACACACACACACACACACACACACACACACACACACACACACACACACACACACACACACACACACACACACACACACACACACACACACACACACACACACACACACACACACGTCAGAGCTGCTCATTGTTGAAACTGTTGGTTTCTCTATAGTTTGTAACATCTTGACCTTTATATGTAAAGAGCCTTGAGAGAATTTATTTTATGATTTGATGCTTTACATATAAATAAATAAATAAATAGTTATCTCAGTTTAAACTAGTTATCTCTGGTTTAAGAAGTTGCCTGTTCAGAGTTCTCTCGGGTCAGGAACTTAAGATGGGTCACAGCCGGGTACTTCTCTCTTCTCAGGGGGTCGGTGGTGCAGCGCAGGAACAGCGACGGTAACAGTTCAGTGTCGATGCGACACTTCTCACTGACCACGCTCACCACCACCTGAACACAGGACACACGTAAATGGTTACGAACCAGGTTAGTTGACGTTGGTTTGTTGATGACGGTGGAATGGATAAACAAGCGTGTCTTGGTTCAGACCTTGTAGAACTGAACGGGAGACGAGCTACTGCCGTCGGTTGCTGCCACCACAATGTTCCCTCCTCCAGTGAAGGCGATGTCGGCTAACGCCACCCGACCTCTTAGCCGGCACAGACTCTCGCTAGCCGTCAACAGAGTGTCACCTGGCTTCAACAGCGACACTGTAACTAATCCGCTCACTGTCACAGCCAACCAGCCCTCCATCGGCTTCCCACCAAACAGAGTCAGAGATGGAGAGAACTTCACCCGAGAGAACTTCTCACCGAAGTTTGTAGAACCCGACTGAAGCAGTAAGAGACAAGGACATGAGTCATTTGACCTCACTGACGCGTTATTCCCCTGATTGACGTGTATGTTACATATATCTCTACATGTTTCTATAAGTCGTTACCATCTCGACGTGCAGCGCCAGTTTGACGCCGTTATGAAGCCAGCTCAGAGCCACGATTGGATCTCCATCCAAAGAGCTGGACAGGACACTCTCCCAGCTGTTCACCAGGTGATCCGACATCGACCAGCATTTAATCTGACCGTCACCGTCGGCCGACAGCAGCCTCGAGCCTCAACACACACACACCAATCAATACATCAATAAATGTATCAATACAAATATAAACAACAAAGACAAGTCTATACTTCCTGATCAGCGAAGACCTCACCTGATTGGTCCCACTCCAGACAGGAAATGACCTCAGTGTGTCCAGAGTTGATAGAATAAATGTCCCACGGGTGTTCAGTGTCCATGATGTGGATCATGTGACTGACATCTGTAACACAGACAGGATTAAACTCAGGATGGTTTTATATAACGTGTCAAGATGATGATGTCATGTCAGTGCTGCAGGTGAGTACCTTTGTCGTCGTCGTCATTCTTCATGTCTGTGGTGAAGGCCACCAAATTCCTGCAAGACCAGGAACAGACCAGAGGGATGGACGGACAGTGAGTGCTCCTCTGACGTCTGTCCCACTCACAGACGTACGCCAGCTCCATGATTCCTTCACCGATGAAGAAGCTGGACGTCAACACGATGTCTCACCTGGAGACAGGATGCACAAGTGAGACCTCAGTGACCGTCTCACCACCTGAGACAGAGACAGGTGAGACCTCAGTGACCGTCTCACCACCTGAGACAGAGACAGGTGAGACCTCAGTGACCGTCTCACCACCTCAGACAGAGACAGGTGAGACCTCAGTGACCGTCTCACCACCTGAGACAGAGACAGGTGAGACCTCAGTGACCGTCTCACCACCTGAGACAGAGACAGGTGAGACCTCAGTGACCGTCTCACCACCTGAGACAGAGACAGGTGAGACCTCAGTGACCGTCTCACCACCTGAGACAGAGACAGGTGAGACCTCAGTGACCGTCTCACCACCTGAGACAGAGACAGGTGAGACCTCAGTGACCGTCTCACCACCTCAGACAGAGACAGGTGAGACCTCAGTGACCGTCTCACCACCTGAGACAGAGACAGGTGAGACCTCAGTGACCGTCTCACCACCTCAGACAGAGACAGGTGAGACCTCAGTGACCGTCTCACCACCTGAGACAGAGACAGGTGAGACCTCAGTGACCGTCTCACCACCTGAGACAGAGACAGGTGAGACCTCAGTGACCGTCTCACCACCTGAGACAGAGACAGGTGAGACCTCAGTGACCGTCTCACCACCTGAGACAGAGACAGGTGAGACCTCAGTGACCGTCTCACCACCTGAGACAGAGACAGGTGAGACCTCAGTGACCGTCTCACCACCTGAGACAGAGACAGGTGAGACCTCAGTGACCGTCTCACCACCTGAGACAGAGACAGGTGAGACCTCAGTGACCGTCTCACCACCTGAGACAGAGACAGGTGAGACCTCAGTGACCGTCTCACCACCTGAGACAGAGACAGGTGAGACCTCAGTGACCGTCTCACCACCTGAGACAGAGACAGGTGAGACCTCAGTGACCGTCTCACCACCTGAGACAGAGAACTGATGAAAGATTTTCTTTTCTCCTGTTTAAAGTGAAAGTTCAGAACAAAAATATATTTCTTTGCTCTGTTCAAGTCAGATCACTGACTAGTTTCCAGTCAGATCACTGACTAGTTACCAGTCAGATCACTGACTAGTTACCAGATACTAGTATTAATAATAGTTATTATTCATTCAAATACACACGTTAACTGAAGGTTAGCTGCTAACATTAGCATACTTACTATGGTTTGATTTCAGTAACGTAGAAACGAATAAAAATAAATCCTTCCTTAAAAACGACGAATCAACTTTAGATTAAACTATTAAACCAAACAGTGACGTCAGTTTGAGCAGTTTAAATTTAACGCGACGGTGAAGAATCAAAACAACCGTTCACTGAACCGAGCGTCAGGACCCCGAGTTCACAGAGCTGCCTTCACACGTGCCTGACTGTAAATCACACTTTGTTTCTCTGCTTTTGTTTCAACTCGTTTCTATGGAGATAAATTCACGTAAAAACAATCAAACAAACAAACCTACTATTCATTTGCAAACACTGTTTGGTTTGCAAGAACAAAACACACCTGGCAAAGAAGTACATTATTTCTAATATATGATGCTTCAGAGACGATTAACCTTCCACATCCCTGTAAAATTCAGAATAGAATTCAAGATCCTGCTCCTCACATATAAAGCCCTTCATATATCTAACAGCTCATAACACTGTATTGTCCAAATAGATCCCTTAACTCCCAAAATACAGGTTCTCTTGTGGTTCTAGAGTCATTAAGAGTAGAACAGGAGGTAGAACCTTCGGCTACAAGGCTCCTCTCCTCTAGAGTCAGACACCTTCTTAAGGTTAAACTTAAAATGTTAAATGTTAAATGTTCTAAGCATCATGCACTGAGCACTTCTCCCCTTCTCTCTGTCTCTCTGCCCCCCAACATTCATTTGTCTTTTTCCTCCCATAGTCTCTCTCTCTTTGCAGGTATCCCCAACTCCAGAGCTGCAGGACAACAACTATTAATATGAATATTATTATTATTACTATTATTATTAATAATACGTATTATTACTGAATTACTATATTAACTGTTGCTGCTATCATTAATAATCAAGAGCATCTTTACACTTTTATTGTTTTCATTATAACTAGAGCTGATACCTGATAGTGTTCCCGGTCTCCCTCTCCTCTCTCTCCCATCCATCTCTCCTCTCCTCCCTCTCCTCTCTCTCCCATCCATCTCTCCTCTCCTCCCTCTCCTCTCTCTCCCATCCATCTCTCCTCCCTCTCCTCTCTCTCCCATCCATCTCTCCTCTCCTCCCTCTCCTCTCTCTCCCATCCATCTCTCCTCTCCTCTCCTCCACATTTTTCCCTGCTCACCCCAAAAGCCCCCCCCCCCCCCCCCACACACACACATTGAGTCTGGTTCTAAAGGTTCCTTCCAGTTAAATGAGGGTGTTTTTCCTCCACAGTCGCCAAAATGCTGCTCATTGTGGGAACTGTTGGTTTCTCTATAAAACAATTTCAGGTCTTGATCTTCAATGTAGTGCCTTGAGATGATGTTTATTATGATGGTGCTATACAAATAAAATTGAATTGTAAATTTATTTCATACAAGTGCAAGTAGACGTATTTACTATAAGTACAAAAAATATATCCCATATATAAAAAGTTACAATCTATTGTTTATATACAGTCTGTGGTTTATATACAGTCTATGATCTGGTCACAGATGCAGTCTATTGGTCTGTGCTGCAGAACATGTCAGACTCAGACTCAAAGACTCAGAGACTAAGACTCAGTGACACGTGCAGTAAAGTTATCTCTGGACACTAAGGACTGTACCTGTATTTTCTACCATGAATATTACTTAAATATCATGAATGTGTGTTATTCCAACGCATACATCATAAACATCGTATTTGAATCATGATGTTGTGGAGTTTGTTTAGCTTTGTGTTGAGATAGAGAACAGCACCTGGCAGACAGAACCCAGGGAAAACAGACTCTTCGAAAGACCCGTATTTCCGGTGTAGTTGTGGTTCCGTCTCCTATCAGCAGCCGTTAGCTTCAGTTAGCTTTAACTAGCTTCAGTTAGCTTCAGTCAGCTGTGACAGTTCGGCTCTGACCGGCAGCAGATTCTCTTTCGCATTTTTCCGAGGTGGAGTTCGATCAATGCGTTCAGTCATGTCCGGGGCTTGCTAGCTGGTAGCCTCTGTTAGTCGTGTCCCCGGTGCTAACAGTGCTAACAGTGCTAACCGTGCTAACAGCTTGAAGTGCGCTCCAGTCAGTTTGTTGTGATGAAAACATCGAGGACGAGACGTTAACATGTCCCCTCACCTGCGGAGCCAGTAACAGGTGAGTCAGCTACATGCGAACTGACACTGAGCTCCTGCTAATGTGAATCTAAAGTGACGCTGGTGTTGTTTGCTGCAGGATGTTTATCTGCTGAACCAGAACAGATACCAGGCCCCGAGAGAACCGGGAGCACCTTAGTCTGCTTCAGTCTGCTTCAGTCCACCTCAGTGTACTTCAGTCTGCTTCAGTCCTCCAGTCTGGAACCATCAGAACCAATAGCTTCTCCTCTGCTGATCAACAGTAAAAGTTCAGACTCAAACCAGAACCTCAGTGTTGTCAGGTTGTTTTACCCTCTGAAGATATTTGAGCTGATGACTGAGACACTTTGCTCATATTTTCATTATTCTTTTTTAAATGTAATCTTTTCTCAGTCACTGATAACTAGACATGTCCTCATGTCCTGTCTCTTTAATCCATGTAAACTCACCAAGTAGATAATGATCAAAATAATCAATAAAGAAAATAACCGAGCTGCAGTCTGTAAATCTGTAGAATACAATTTTATAGTGATAATTTATTACAGAGGAACTAACTGATGTGTTATAATGATTAACTGGTTTGTAGGGAACAGCAGAATGAACTGATGTTCTACAGTGAACTATAAGTAGGTATAAACTCTAATCAGGTGTAAACACTGAGAGACGTCCACAGTGTGAGGACGGGACACAGCAGCTGAAATAGTCTTTGTGCTGTGAGCGCTCTGCTCATTTGTCCCCTGATGAATAAAGTTCTTAAATCTGATCAGAATTCAGTTCATTAATCAGCTGATGGTTGTTTCGTTTTCTGTCCAATGTTTCAGGTCCCAGTGCCGTTCACATGCTCAGATCAGTCACATCGATCAGACTGATCAGCTGTGGACGTTCATAGCGTCATCTGATCTGAGGTCAGAGTTGGACCCTCACTCCAGGACTCCTTAAGGCAGATATGCTGACCTAGAATCAGCTGGAGCTGTGAGATCAATCAGTGTGAGCAGTGTTATCCAGGTCAGAGGTCGTCATGTCTGAGAACCAGGCCAACAACAACGTCCCTGTAAACAACAACAACAACATGGGACCCAACAGGATCCGAAACCCCAACGTCAACCAGAACCCCCTCATCAATGTCCGAGACCGCCTCTTCCACGCCCTCTTCTTCAAGATGGCGGTCACCTACGCCAGACTCTTCCCTCCCTCCTTCAGAAGAGTCTTTGAGTTCTTCGTCCTGCTAAAGGTGAGAAAACGTTTTCTGTCAATGATGATGTCATAAGTTTGTGATGAAGGTGGAGGAACAGTGATGGTGAAAAGTTAGAACAGAGATTTATTTTCCCTGCCGCTTTGTATTCACCGCTGGTAGTCGAGTCATGTGACTGATAAGAACCAATCAGGAAGAGAACCATGGCAACAGTGATGTTTTAAGATTTGTTTGTGTGGGTGGAGCCTCCAACTGTTGTTCTTTATTCCTGCACGTTTAAAGATTTCTTACCAATAAAAGGAGCTTTGATAAAACAATGACTAAGTCAGATCTCTGATCCATTATTGTCTCTATAATTTTGTATGTATATGATTAGGGCTTTATTTCGATAGGACAGATTCCTAGCAGGGAAGTGGAGAGAGAGAGAGAGAGAGAGAGAGAGAGAGAGAGAGAGAGAGAGAGAGAGAGAGAGAGAGAGAGAGAGAGAGAGAGAGAGAGAGAGAGATGAGCAAACCCCGCTCGGTTCAGTCCTCTTTAAAATGCTCATGAGGAAAATAGTTATGAGTGGTGGGTTTGTCCTGGAGAACATCTTTGAGTGAACTCAGTGAACCTGCACAACAACAACAGCAGCAGCTCAGTGATCGTGTGTTTAATCTGACGGATTTAAAATCTGTTGTCACAAATACAGACTTTTCTCACCAAACACATGAGTCAGCGTACAGACTGCTGAGTCAGCGTACAGACTGCTGAGTCAGCGTACAGACTGCTTGTCAGCGTACAGACTGCTGAGTCAGCGTACAGACTGTCGTGTCACAGTACAGACTGCTTGTCAGCGTACAGACTGTCGTGTCACAGTACAGACTGCTGAGTCAGCGTACAGACTGTCGTGTCACAGTACAGACTGCTGAGTCAGCGTACAGACTGTCGTGTCACAGTACAGACTGCTGAGTCAGCGTACAGACTGTCGTGTCACAGTACAGACTGCTGAGTCAGCGTACAGACTGTCATGTCACAGTACAGACTGCTGAGTCAGCGTACAGACTGTCGTGTCACAGTACAGACTGCTGAGTCAGCGTACAGACTGTCGTGTCACAGTACAGACTGCTAGTCAGCGTACAGACTGTCATGTCACAGTACAGACTGCTGAGTCAGTGTACAGACTGTCGTGTCACAGTACAGACTGCTTGTCAGCGTACAGACTGTCGTTTCACAGTACAGACTGCTGAGTCAGCGTACAGACTGTCATGTCACAGTACAGACTGCTAGTCAGCGTACAGACTGTCGTGTCACAGTACAGACTGCTAGTCAGCGTACAGACTACTGATACAAACTGCTGCTTCAACTGAAACTGATAGGGTTACACTTGAACAAACTTCAGTGTGATAAGAACGACCAAAATTTACAGAAACCATCTTTGACAAACATTTATTTAAGGTCTACTTCTTGATTTGGTCCATGTCCCATCTGCTAACACGGAGGAGGAGGAGGAGGGTTTATGACCTATACTGCAGTCAGCCATCAGGGGGTGATCCAGATGTTTTGGCTCCATGACGTTCATCTTTTCACATTTAAAAGCTTTAGTAGAAAATGTGTTTGATGAGAACAGTGAAAGTTAAAGTGAAGATATTGGTCAGTGTTGGAGTTTCACTCTGAGAGTAACTACTCTTCCTCCTCCTCTTCCTCCTCCTCCCTCTTCTTCCTCTTCGTTCTCCCCCTCAGGCACTATTCGTCCTCTTCATCCTTGCATACATCCACATCGCCTTCTCTCGCTCGCCCATCAACTGTCTGGAGGCGGTGAGGGAGCGCTGGCCTCGAGATGGGATCCTGCGGGTGGAGATCCAGAGGAACTCCAGCCGGGCCCCTGTCTTCCTGCAGTTCTACGACTCCAGTGGCCTCCAGGAGGTTATAGAGGCTGAGGAGGAAGAAGGGGTGGGGCTCAGTCTGGCAGCACTGCAGGAGGAAGATGACGAGGAAGAGGAGATGACTCTGGACATGTTTGACAACAGTTCGGTGCAGGTGAGTTCCAGGTCGTCAGCATTGTTTACTTTATAATGAATCCTCTGTGCCCCTGAACATGAATAGAAGAGTAGTTTAGAACCAGAACCTTCTGGATCTGCTTCAGGTTTCAGTTGTGGACAGAGAGGGACAATGTGGTAAACATCAGTAAACATCTGTTAAACATCTGGGGCCTGTACTATGAAGCAATTTTGACATACCCAGGATACCGTTGTGTTATCCAGATGAACTTAACCTAACAATCACAGTCAGGCTAAGTGGTCACATGAAGCTGGAAATCAACTTGTTAAGTTAACTCAGGGTTTCCTGTAGATATGAGCGCGCACATGAAAGGGGCGGGGTTTACTGCATATGACCAATCACAGACATGGACAGTTTGACTGACAGCAGAGCCTCATATTTCTCAACATGACCACGACATAATAACAACCCAGGGCTGGTGTAAACTATCCATCCCTTATTCCCTGGGTTGAGTGAAGAGAGGAGCAGACTACCACTACCCTAACCTTCCTCTGATTTCTGTTTTGTTCTGTTCTCTGATTTGTTCTTTGTTCTCTTTGCTCTCTGCTGCAGTTTGAGCTCGACATAGAACCTCGTCTGAAGCCGTCTGTGGTTGGAGGAGGAAGAGGAGGAGGAGTAAACGACAGTCAGGACGTATCGTTCAGTCAGAACACTAAAGGTATGAAGTTGCTGAAGAACTCACTGTCTGAGCTGGAGATGAAGACCAGAGCAGGTAAACATCTCCTCCTCTTCCTCCTTATTGGTGAGGATTGGATCTAAGGACTGTATGTTGGAAACTTCTTCTGTTTAGTTGATTCTGTTTCCAGCTTCGCTTCAGGTTTGTCTGTTAGAACACGGACTCGGACGACTTCTCTCTCTTTAAAATCCTTCAATGAGCAACAGCACAGTACAAGAACATATACCTACACCATGGTGGGCATGTGTTTGTTTGATGTGTGTGGGTGGTTCTGCAAAGAGAAATGATTATAAGAATAATTCGAGTGATCGAACACAGTGCCACTATATAACCTAAAAGTTACACTCTACACAAATTGTAGGTTAAGCATATGCATATATACACATACATGTAGTTTAATGATAAGACAAAGTACACAACTCACAGGTCTCAAGGACAGACAGCTGTCACCCTCCACTCGCTTCTTGTTATCCTACCTCGCACATCCTCGTGATTACGTGTTCAGCGGGTGTTCCCACCAACTCTCTCTGTGCACCCTCGAAACGTGCTGCTGATTGACATCCTTTTACACACCTTCCTCTTCTTACTCCATTACCTCCTTTTGTCTTCTGTAAACAGGTGAACATGTAGTTCACACCAGCAGGGGGCAGCAGTTGTTACAAAGAAACAAAATACATTTTATTCGATCAACTTATTGATTGATTGAGCTTTGTTACAGTGACTGGTAATCAGTCACATTTATTCTGTAACATCACATCAAATATTAAGTCAACTGAAATGCAACATTAAAAAAGAATCTGTCTTAAATGATGCCTCTTGGTCTTCATCATCTTCATCATCTTGACCTTCATCTTCGCCAGTGTCAACCAGGTTACGTCCTCTAACCTGAGATTTGTTGTTGTTGTGTTTCAGTCTGGCCTCAGGAGGAATACATCGTGGAATATTCTCTGGAGTACGGTTTCCTGCGTCTGTCTCAGAGCACGAGACAAAGACTCAACATCCCTGTCATGGTCGTGACGTTGGGTAACACACCTGATATTGACCTGAAATACAGACCCGTGACACACCCCCAACCCATGCACTGTCGTAGACTGACACTTGTCTCTGTTCAGATCCCATGAAGGACGAGTGTTTCGGAGACGGTTTCAGTCGTTTTCTGCTGGATGAGTTTTTGGGATACGACGACATCCTGATGTCCAGTGTGAAGGCGCTCGCTGAGAATGAGGAGAACAAAGGTAGAGAGACACTGAGAGAGAGCAGGAACATGTACATAAATTAATTAATAATAACAGCCTCAATAAGTGTATAAGTCTAATGAGGACTGTTGTCGTCGTGCAGAAACAATATGTTTTTTGATTTAAAATGTGTGACTATAGAACCTGAGTTTTCTGCAGGGTTCCTGAGGAACGTGGTGTCTGGAGAACATTATCGTTTTGTCAGCATGTGGATGGCCAGAACCTCGTACCTGGCCGCCTTTGTCATCATGGTCATATTTGTGAGTAAACGAGTCAGAATGAAACTGGTCCGTCAGTGTACGTCAGATTTTAAAAACAGAACACACAATGTCAGATCTGACTTTACTGTATTATTATTATTCTATTTATTGTTATATTGATTGATGTTTTATTTATTTGATGTCTTGTGGTTCTCAGACTCTGTCCGTGTCTATGCTGCTCAGATACTCTCATCACCAGATCTTCGTCTTCATCGGTCAGTTTGTTGTGAGATGTCACATCTACACTAATATAGTCCAGTCCACTTTAATATGATCCAGTCCAGTTTAATATAGTCCAGTCCACTTTAATATGATCCAGTCCAGTTTAATATAGTCCATTCCACTTTAATATGATCCAGTTTAATGTAATCCAGTCCAGTTTAATATGATCCAGTTTAATATAGTCCAGTCCAGTTTAATATGATCCAGTCCAGTTTAATATGATCCAGTCCAGTTTTATATAATGTAGTCCACTTTAAAGTTATCCAGTCCACTTTAATATGATCCACTTTAATGTGATCCACTTTAATGCAGTCCAGTCCAGTTTAACGAAATCCAGTCCAGTTTAATATGATCCACTCTAATGTAGTCCATTCCAGTTTAAGCCGGTCCAGGTTTTCTGGTCTCAGGGGTTTACATGTGGACTGATCTTTTTAAACCCGTCCTCTCAGGATCAGGGTTTTGTCTTGATCTGGATTCTGTGTGTCCTCCTCAGTGGATCTGCTTCAGATGTTGGAGATGAACATGACCATCGCCTTTCCTGCAGCTCCTCTGCTCACGGTCATCCTGGCCCTCGTCGGTAAGTTCACCTGTAATCAATTCAGTTACATTTTATTTGTATAGCCAAATCCAAACAAACATTAACTCAAGGTTAGGGTTAGGGACCGCCCCCCTAGGTCCAGGTCAGGTCGATGTATTCTGCCGCTTCTGGTTCAGATTTTTTGCGTCAGATATTTTCACACCTGAATTCTTGCACCTTTGCTGACGAGATGTCACTTCCTGTGGTCAGGTATGGAGGCCATCATGTCGGAATTCTTCAATGATACGACCACGGCCTTCTACATCATCCTCATCGTTTGGTTGGCTGACCAGTATGATGCCATCTGCTGCCACACCAACACTAGCAAACGCCACTGGCTGAGGTGAGTCACATGACCAATACCGTCTAATGCCATTGGCTCCATTTAAACCAATTACAGCGCACAATGAAACATCCCTTTAAACCTTTGTTATACCTGTAATGTGCCAGGAAAACCCCCTTGAATCTAAATCAGGAGATCGGTAAGTGAAAAAAAATGTATTAACGAGAAGATGACGAATTGACGAAAACAACAATTATATCAATCACTTCTCTGTGTGTTCAATAAATCACAACAAACTAAATTATCAACATATTACAGTTGTTCTAAAACAGTGGAGTTAGCGAACTCTACTAAACTGTATTGTACCAAATTCATCACTAGAAGAGGTTTATTACTAAAACTGAATGGCAGAGTTTTAGTATGATAGTCTCACAATTTAAGGGGAAAGTTAAGTGTTTTTTCAAGATAAGGACGATATAATCCTAACCCTCGCGTATGCATGAACAAATACGTTTCTCTCTCTCCCGCTCTCTCACACAGACTCAGCTACAGTTCAAACGTTGATTTGTTTGAAATGACGCCACAATATTAACACTGATCATCACATAATGATTCATACTTTTCTTAATGAGTTAAATCTTCAGAGCAGAGCATTCATTCATTAATTCAGCTCATCCTGACTCGCTCTCTTTTTCTCTCGGGCTGGTTAACCCTACCCCCTAACCCACACACATGCACGTCTCTCTATAGTTGTGAGGACACTCATTCACATAATGCATTACATAGCTCCTTACCCTTACCTTAACCATCACATCTTCTGTTCATGTTCTTATTTTCATGTTCTCAGATTCCATTACTTTATTTGACAGGGACATTGCATATTAATAACATTTTTGAAAGTATGCCAGAGTTGGTCACAGAGGCTAATTTTCATCTGTAGTCCCTGGGCAGGCGATAAAAGTACAGACATTAAGAATAAAAGCATTAAAATACAAACAACTATAAAAGCCATGGAAAATATAGAGACACAAAAAGGGTCTGACTTTACACAAAAGCAAGAGCTGTTAAAATACTCAGAAGGAACAAAATGACAACAATTTACAAACAGCAAAACACCATATTGGTATAAGGCCAGGGGAGGAGTGAACTCTGAGACTCAAGCAGAGGTCTTGACGATTCTTTCAGGCTTATTACTGAAAATCAAGTCAATCTGACTTATCATACCAGTTGATATTTAAATCTCCCATCAGAAGAATCTCTTTGCCAGGATCACATTACTTGAGTACACTCTGCAGTTGTTCATAAAATATTGCCTGAAGAAGGAGGGAGGTATATTACAAAAAGGAGGAAACACATTTGAGGTTACTTTTAGTCCAATACATTCCAGACTGATTCAAGATGGCTGCTGCATTTGCTCACATTGGAACATATCTCTTATATTTTCATCATATATTCATCACTAACAGCATTACTCCATAACCTTTACCCTCAGGTCTATCTGAAGAACTGACTCAATGGCATATTTGTGCCACATAAGTCTTCTTGGCGTCCACGCTACTCCTGCTGGGCCTGGCCTTCCGAAGTCGCTGCTGCAGCACGAACCTCCACTGCCGGCCTGTCAATGTCAGACTGACGGGGGGTTAGGGTTAGGGTAGTCCAGTAGAACCCGGACAGCAGGTGCAAACAGGAGGGTTAGAATTGTGAGCCTTCCTGCAGAGTCGAGTTGATGCTTTTGAGGCAGAAAGCGTTGTTGAAAGCCGCTGGTGCTGTTTTGTCAGCTATGTTGGTAATCAGGCCAATTGTTCCAACTTTATTCGGCTATTTATTGCTGATCCGATTGTGCCAGGATGGGTAGATGAAGGTTTCTAGGAGAGCACATATCTCCCAAACCTTATGAGTGAAGCGGTCATGGCTATATATTATATCTCCTGTTTAGTTGTTTATCACCAAGACATGTTTCCTAATAGTTTTGTTTGAACGATTGAGAAATGAGTTTGTAGACAAGCAGAGCTGTCAGACCTCCCAGTGTGCAAACCGCCATGTTTAACTTCTCCTATTCATGTTCTCATGTTTATCTCTTCATGTCCTCCAGGTTTTTCTATCTGTACCACTTTGCGTTCTACGCCTACCACTACCGGTTCAACGGACAGTACAGCAGCTTGGCCCTTGTTACGTCCTGGCTCTTCATCCAGGTCAGAACCATCATCATTGTCAACAAACACCAGACCAAACCTCAGACTGTAGAACCAGATTATCTTTAGGAGAACCAGATCATCAGAGTATGTTTAAAAACAGTAAAGGAGACATATTGCCATGTGTAATGTTTACATCACGTCAACAACGTCACTAACCTTCCACCTTCTCTTCCTCCTCCTCATCTTCAGCACTCTATGATTTATTTCTTCCATCACTACGAGCTTCCTGCGATTCTTCAGCAGATCAGGATTCAGGAGATGTTACTTCAGAACCAGCAGGCGGCTCAGGCGGCCAATCAGACGGCGCTGCAAGACAACCTAAACAACAATGACGCCGCGGCTGCAGGACCAGCCCCTGCTGACACAGCCCAACCCCGCCCCCCCAGTACCCCACAGCCCCCAGCCGACCTCCAGCCCTCCCCCCCTTCCTCTCCAGCAGGTGGTGGGGGAGGGGAAGTGAGGTCAGAGCTAAACTGGGTCGCTCACACAGCTGCCATCATCTCTGAAGCTTTGTCCTCCTCCGCCCACAACGTCTCTGTCGAGTCAGTCAGTGCAGGAGCGGCAGCTGGAGGTCACGGGTCAGCTGGAGGTCACGGGTCAGCTGGAGAGATCAGTGTGGTGGCTGAGTTCTGGATGGGAGGAGTGGGTGAAGGGGGAGGAGGGGGTGAGGATCCAAACGTCTCAGTAGAAATTAAAACCAGCGCAGGAGGCAGAGCTGAACCTCCACCAAGCCATCCAATAGGAGGGCTGCAGACAGAGGCGGGGCCCCCTCAGACAGACTGCCCCCCCTCACAGAGTTCAGGTACAGACTGTCGACCTCATCCGACGTCGTCACTGACCTGAGGGTCGTCCGCTTGTCTGACGTCATCTCACCTGTCGGACACTGTGCCTCCGTTTGTCATGATTACTGATTGATTATCTGACCTTTTAAATGTAAACAAATTCTTGACTCATTGATCAGTTTAATTCTGAATCTGGTTCAGACGTGATTCAGTTACTATGGAAACAAAACATGAAGCTGAGACTAGCCGTTTGTTAAAGTATCACCATGGTGACGGTGTAAGGAGCTCACATTAAATTATCACCATGGTGACGTTGTAACCAATCAGAGAAACTGTTGTTTTGAGTCTGAACATGTTGGATTCTTTTCTAGTTGCTGTTTTTCGTCTTTCGGGCGAAACAATTGATCAACAATTGAAGTAATTGATCATCTGTGATTTACAAAGATTTAATTCAAGTGTTCGTTAAGTTTCACGTCTTAAGTACGAACCAATGGACTTGGAGCTGAGAGGAGGTGACAACATACTTAACCCGATGATCAGTTATTGATCAGTGACTGTATGTTGATTAGCTCTGGTTCTGACAGATTGAAGCACAAACTCTGAACTGTGTTGATTTTTGTTTCCACCTGCTTTTATTTAGAAGAAAAAGACTTTTAGAAGAGGACGTTTGTTTTGAAGGGTGGATCAGGAATTCCTGTCAGAATCGATGCCTTATCAATAATATCTGGACTATGAACATCTCATCGATGTCAGCAGCAGAGCAAGATGATTGGTTGTGCAATATGATGCCGACTGCGTCACACCTCAGGCCCCGCCTTCAGGGAACGAATAGCGGTGAAAGACCACGCTGTCTGTGCTGCGTTCAGGGACAAGTCAGAAAACGCTTGTTTTGAGTCACTCCATGTCAGTTCGTAATCTTCGTCACATCTGGTCTCTAATATTGAGACGTTTAATCATGTAGTAAACTAAGAACAAAACATGTTAATAACCGCCCCACCCAGTGGTGAAGTCTAACACTGACGTGAGCCCGGGTCAGCTGGTTCAGGGACGAGGAGGGCGGGGCCTAAAGTGTGACATCAGAGACAGACACTGAGGCAAGCTTTCTTCTTTGTGCCTCTGCTGGTCGTCAGTCGTCTGAAACCCATCGTCTGTTTAACCAGTAAAATTTCACATCACGACTTAACATCTCCGACTCTTCTTGTTCCCTCACACATCAAACTTTATTCAGCTAAACAAGAAAATAGACGCTGTTTGAAGGTGAGTTATTTTAGTCAACTAACGAAATTAGTTTGGTTGGAATGATGTCATGACATCACTATGAAGTCAACCAATAAATTAGATGCATGATCTTGATCATATTTAGATGAACCAATCATTGGTGTGTTGTTAGCATTAGCAGCTCTTTACTGAAGTAAGCATGCTTACAGCTAGCACTTCAATGACTGATCCGCTCATTTATCAATACATGATCATAAAAAAAGACGTTTCAATGACGAAATGTTTTATTTCTGAATAAAAATACAAAAATAAACTAAATGAAAACATCACGACATTAAATGTTATGACTTTATAAAAACAGGAAATAAAATCTTTATTGAACATTTCTGAATGTGACCTCAAGCCCCGCCCCCTGCATGCTCATTGGCCCAGACAGCTGTCAATCATCTGATACATCACAACACATGTTTTTATAATTAATGGAGAAAAAAAAGCCTACTTCCTGTGACCTTTGACCCCACAGCTTCAGTTTGATGTCAGTGAAACATTAACAAGTGGTTACATTAGTAACCGCCGTCATTTGCAACAAGTGACGTCAAAGAAACCGAGCATGCTGGGGAAAAAAGATAAAAAACAAAAACTTGTTTCAGGGAAGATGCCTCCCCCTCTACTTGTGTCCCTTGCTCGTCTTGAACGACACCTGCAGGACTTTGTCTCCCAGTCGATACCCGTTCAGGCTGTGGATCGCCATGGCAGCCTCCTCATAGTTCGTCATGGTAACGAAGCCGAAGCCTTTGCACTTGTTTGTGTTGAAATCCCGGATCACCTTCACGTTGACAACGGCACCAAATGGCCCAAACATCTGCCACAGGATGGCCTCATCTACATCCTGACCCAGGTTATAGATGAATATGCACCAACCAGAGGACGGATTCCCAGAAACCCCCCCCCCTCCACTCATGTGGTCCACACTCATTGGAGAAAACCTGGAACATATCAGGATGAAGGAAATGTTTCAATCATCAAGCAATAAAATAAACAAAATACATAAAACCTTCAACAAAACCACTTCCTGTTGTGAAAGTTGAGGAGAAAGGTGAGAGTACCTGAATCTCTGGGCCTGGTGATGGACAGGTCCTCCAAAGCGCCGTGATTGGCCATGGTACATCTGTGACATCATCTGCGAGTTCCTGGCCTGATTGGGGTTGGCAGCAAACTTGACTGTGATTGGCTCAGCGCTCCCAGGGGGTGTGTTTCCATTCAGGTGTTTGACGGCATCTTCGGCCTCAGATCGCTTATCAAAACGGATAAAGGCCACACCCCTAGACAAACCTGAACAGCCAATCAGATCAAAGATAGGAGTCAGGACTGCAAGGCTACGATTGGTAACTTGGCAGGTCACATGACTTGCGGCACTGACCTGAAGCCTGGTCCACCAGAACTCTGGAGTTGATAATGCGTCCGAAGCGAGCGAACATGTCCTCAAGCTCTGGCTGACTCAGTGTCCTTGGCAGACCGCTGATGTACAGATTCGCATCTTTGATCATGTCCGAACTCGGCCGCGCGAATGAAACCTGCAGCAGGTGAAAATATGCGTCTTAGTTGGACATCTTCACGACACGAAGGTTGTTTAAAAAAAAGTGACATCAGCCGACTAATCGGACGTTTAAAAAAATATCTGAATATTCATGGAAAAAAATTAAACAATGAAACAGTTGTTTAAATCAAAACAAAAAAACAAAAAACATCCAAACAGGCTCAGATCTTTAGGGACTTTGCAAAATAAAAGGCATCAATCTATCAAAATAAAAGTCGACATATGGTCACACTGAACTGAAGAAAGTCACAGACTCAGTGTTGACATGTGTCGTCAATAAAAACATGAAGATGATGTTTAAAATACCTTCATCCGTCAGACAGTGTGCAGGTGACAGCGCCCACTACTGTCCAGGGAACATAACACATCTATCAGTTGAGACAGTAGAAAATCACAGAGCACCTGTGAAACTTTACCTTGATAGTTTTAGACTGTAGCCTCAGGCCATTGAGGGTACTGATAGCCCTCTCTGCATCACTAGGGTTAACAAAGTTAACAAAGCCGTAACCTAAACTGTGGCCTAGAGAAACACAAACAAACAACAAAATAAAATAACAAAACTATCGACGCACATTCTCCAATCAGACGCCGGCGTCCCACAGACAACGGCCGAAAAAAAAACAAAAAAACACTTCTGAACAAACCCACAAAACCCAACGACGCACGTCAGATCGACCCGAGTGTCGCTCTGGTCAACCATCACAGCTCTATACAGAATCATTTGATTGACAGTCAACGTGACCAATCAAAGCCGCAAAGATTAAACTTTGACTTCAGATTCCTGTATTTCGACCACATGGCGGCGCACTGTCGACAGACAGTGAACAGTTTGTCGCAGGAGCAGAGGTCTCACTCGGTTTTGTTTTATGGACACTGCACAGAGTTTGTCGTGTTTGGAAAAATGTGATTGGCTGCGTTGAGTTTTATTGTCTGCTGTCACTTTTTGATCTGACGATCAGCTGATCGATCTCGCGGTTGTCAGGGAAATGGAAACGTTTTGTGGATTTGTTCAGAGCTAAAACATCTTCATACATTCATCATCAAAACTTAACAAAGATTTTAAGCCTGAAAAATTCAAAACAGGTGAAAACATTTAACATGAAATTGGATTTAAAAACAAAACCACAAAGGACTGAACGACATGAGGACGAGTAGAAAAATATATTAGAATTTAGTTTCAATCCAATCAATTAAAATCGTTGATCATTAAATCATTGATAACTTCAGTCTGATCTGATGTTTTAATAATTGATTCATGTCGTTTAGACCTGACTTGATCATCACAAACGTCATGTGAAAAATAACAAAATACAACATCAGTTTAAAAACAAATTCAGAAAACTTTCAGAGAAGAATTACAAAATCATCCTATAAAAACATTAAAATTAATAAAAAAACAAAGAAAAATAATTAAAACTAAAATCAGCTGATCACAGAAACGACCAAAAAGTGCTAAAAAAATACAGGAAATGCTGCAGGTAATCTATTACTGATACATGTAATCTTACTGATATTACCAATACATACAATACTACTGATACATACATGTAACACTACTGACACTGACAACTATTGTAATAGATTACAGTTACTCTGTATAGAGCAACAGCTCTGAACATTTACTCGTTGAGTTTACTCTGAAGTCACTGTATATTAATAGTAATATTATAGTCACGATTAGTTAACATGAGTACTCATTGACTTTGGAAACATGCATTTGTTGAACTTATAACTTATTTTGCCGTCATGTTAACAGATAAGTGTCTACACTGAATAAGTGTGTGTGTGTGTGTTCAAAACAACGACCACATGATAGTAGTCATAAGTCAACGATGTTGGATCGTGAATCCTGATTGTTCCAGTGACTGGTCGTGCGCATCACATTACGTCTCAAGTTGTGTATCGCAGGTGAGATGCAGGTTAGGGGGTTAGCCCCTAACCCCCTAACCTGCACTTTCTTTCAATGTGTTTCCATACGTGTCTCAAACTCTATATTGAATCAAACATACACAACGTCAACTTCAAGTACTGTACATGTCCTAATTACTTCTGATTCTGGTAATACAGCATGGTACAAGGATGCAAGGACCTTTTCATTTAAGAAAAGTCTTGATCATTATGTGATGATCAGTGTTGATATTGTGGCGTCATTTCAAACAAATTCACATTTTAACTGTAGCGAGTCAGAGACGTCAGCTGAGTTGTTGTCGGCCCCCACCCGCCCGACTTCAACGTCCATCACGATATTTACTGCAAATGTCGTGATATGGCCGTTAAGTTAATATCGCCCAACTCTAACCTATAATGTGTATCTGCTGCAATCCTGAAGCAGCGGCAGCCATAATTTTGCAGCGGCCTACCGCTGTGGTGTCCTGATCGTCTCTAACCCTAACCCCGTCTTAGTTGAGAACATAGCCCGACTTTAATTCGAGGAAAAAGAGTCGTTACACCAGAAACCTCACGCACCGCTCACCTGTGACCTTAGCATCATAAAGACAAAACGAGAGCCTCATTGCAAACGAAACCCGGGTTAATAATTGTTTTATGGTGAATACTTTGTATTCATAAACCCAGCCCTACATGTAGTTACTGCAGCGTAATTACACTCAGTGCAATACAACAGCAGTCCTTGTGGTGGACAGTGGTACTGCAGCTGAGCAGCAGTTTGGTGTTGTAGTACCTCAGGCACACAGCAGGGGGACTTACCTGCCACTTTGTCCCTAATGAGTTTGGCGGACTCTACATCTCCGACGCTGCTGAACAAACTCCTCAGCTCCTCCTGGCTCATGCTCTGCGGCAGGTAGTTCACGATCAGGTTCGTACGAGCGTCTTCGTCCTCCATCATCTGGTCACTAAAGCCATTGTCGTAGAGCTCCTGAGCAACAGATGAAAAGTAATGACATCATCACACTACTATGAATTAAAAACGATTCAGCCAATCAGAGAGCAGCGCTCACCTTTCCAACGGATCCTTTGGCTGCCAGCTGAGCGTCTCTGACGTCACTCTGGGACGACTGAACCTCGCACACCTGAAAAAAAAAGATCGAACAAATGTTAATCAGGAAACACAGCGAACAAGAAAACGAGCTAAAGTTTCATTGATCGGTTCTGGATCGACTCACCTTCAGGTACCTGATGTGTCCTCTTCGAAGCGCCATGGTGACGTCACAGGTCGATCACTGTCTGAAAGAAACCAACTTCACGTTATTGATCGTGATGGATCGGCGATCAGCTGCGTGAGGATCAATACCCCCCCCCCCATTAGTAAAAACACGGAGTCACACGTGGATTCAGAAAACAACGATAATAATAATATCAACGTTATTGGCTGAGAACATGGCGGCTCTAGACTCTGGTTCCTGATCAGACTCGGAATCTGAGGCTCGAACACTGAGCGCGTTAGTTCCGTGAAGTTGGAAATAACTGAACATATGAACGCACGAAGCTAACACTGAGCTAGCACCGCGCTAACACTGAACTAAGGTTAGCCGACTGTTAGCCGCGTGGCCTCCAGGTGAGGCCTCGCGGCTAACAGAGCGCGCTCACGCTAACTCGGGTCGTATCAGTTACCTGAGGCAGGTGAGTCTGTGTCTGATGCGGATCCTCGAGTGGATGTTGTGCTGATGCTAAGCTAACACACCGGCTTTAACACAGATTAGCTGTTAGCTGCTCCCGCGCGACACAAAGGAAACAAACCAACTCACGCTGAGTATCGCGCGACCACATATCTTCTTCTTCTGCTATTTAAAAATGAACGATCAGTTACTGACCGCCCCCTGCTGGTGATATGGAGAAACACGGTCTGTATTTCTACTAATACCACAAATACTACTGTGTATTTATACTAATTCTACAGTTTATTAATACTAATGCTACTGTGTATTATTATACGAATACTATACCAATTATACATATATATATATTTTGTTTATACTAACAGAGTTAATCTGTGTGAAGAGTACATTATTATTTTGTATTATAATATATAATATAATATATAGGTTAGGGTTTCTCTCACCAACCGGGATCATGTTATAAACATGCAGCTTTTATAAATGTCTCTCTCGAGCACTACGCACACATTAAACATGTTCTAGTTATTATTATTATTGTTATTATTATTATTGTTGTTGTTGTTTTTAAATCAACGTGCAGGGGTTAGGGTTAGGACAACGTGCGTGTGACGTCACGGGTTCACTCCCGCTGCGGAAGCCGCGATGATGTAAACAAAGAAGCGGATCATCAAATAAAGTTTGTTAAAACGGACCCGGAGCAAAGAGACGGAGGATGGAGATCCACAAAGTCTGAACCAGATCCAGAACCTGAACCGGAACCGGAACCAGGACCAGAGCCAGAGCCAGAAACAGAGCCAGCACCGGGACCAGGACCGGAACCATGTCCATGGAAGACCCGTTCTTCGTCGTCAAAGGGTGAGAGCTCCGTGCTAACCAGGCTAACAGGAGTAGTGTTAGTGTGGGGCCGCTGGTAGTTGATCGATAGTCGATATTTGTGCACAAACCGGAAACTGAAGCGTGTATTCTAACTGCAGATGGGTTAGCAGCGAGCTAACGGACATGCTAACGGTCCCAAGCAGTGTTTTTTCTGAGTTAGTTAGCATGTTAGCATGTTAGTACAGAGCTCGTCTACCAACAGGAATCACACTCTGGCTAGTTTTAAAGTTAACAGTGCAGTTGTTCAAAGACACAAACATGGAACACTTTCTTATTTTATTTTGAATGTCAGCACAGTGTCCTGATGTCAAACCACTTCCTGCCAGATGATGTTGTGTTTTTACACATTAATAATAGTAATAATGTAATTTACCTTTAGACTTTAAGGTTCAGTATCAGATTTAGGTGAAAGGATCTATTTGCAGAAATTGAATTTAAAATAATCCTAGTGATGTTTTCACTGGTGTGTTTCATCTAAATTGCATGAATTGTTAGGGTTAGGGTAAAAGAATGAGCCTTTTATAATTAAATACTTTATATTCAAATACCTTTTTTTTTTACATCTGGAGCGGGTCCTCTCTACGGAGGCCGCCATGTTTTTTGACAGTAGCCCAGACTGCAACATGCAACTTCACCACTAGATTTCCCAAAATGTTTACATACTGAACTTTTAATCCTTGTTAATAATCAGACTGCTCCACATGATGAGTTTGTTCACACGCGTCAGCGTCTGATTTCAGATAAGCACTGTTGTGATGTGTAATGGATGTGAGCATCTTCTCGGATGTGTGTTGAGAACAGGGAGGTACAGAAGGCAGTGAACGCAGCGCAGAGCCTCCATCACAGGTGGAGCGAGCTGCTGCAGGAGGGGGATGGAGCCTCCAAAGAGGAAATGGACTGGACGACCAATGAGCTGAGGAACAGTCTGCGCTCCATCGACTGGGACCTGGAGGACCTGGATGAAACCATCAATATCCTTTGATCCAGGGGGGGCAACCCCTTTTCTCTCAAGGGCCATCTTTATTTTCATAACATCCTTCGAGGGCCACACTAAAGACTAAATCATTGTTATGTTGACTAAGTTTTTCTCCATCAACTCCGCTTCACTTTCTGCTTCTCCCTGTGTGAGTGAGTGGGGGCGGGGCCGGTTGGGGACTGGATGGGAGAGAGACCAGTTCAATTTTAGAAGTGCAGATGAGCCAAATTTAAGTCACACATCACAGAATTTTAGTTGCATTTTCGTATGTTTTTTGTGTTATGAATGGAAGTTCCCCACCCCTGGTTTAATCACTGACCTGTCGTGATACAAGGTCATCTGACCTGAGGTCACCTGATTTATACTGTAAATGTTTGCAGATGATTGTTTCTTAACTGTCAGTGAAGGTATCGTTGAGTCAAATCCTAAAAAGTTCAACCTGGATGCTGGCGAGCTGTCGAAAAGAAAAGCGTTCATCACCAGCACTAGGCACACAGTTAAGGTAAACTCACATTTCTTTGGTCACATCTGCTCAGGTGGAACAGGTCTGATCTGATTGGCTACTGAGTCTGACTGTTTCTCTTTAAGGAAATGAAAGAACAGTTGTCGAGTCCAGCTGCTGCATCCATGGACAGAAAGAAAACACAGGTAACTCACATTCTCACAGGTAACACACCTGACAACAGGAGGTCAGACTGAGGGTATGGAAGGTTCCTGGGGGCCCCTGTATGGACCATAACTTGCATCTGACTGTTTGTCCTGTGATGTTTAGGCTCTTCTCGCTGAGCGTGGTGCTCGAGGTCCAATGTGGCAGCCTGGTCCTGATAAATACATTAGACTGGATCATCAGCTACAGAACGCGAATACTCAGTTTATCGAGGAGCAGCAGGTGCAGCAGCAGGTACAGTTTCACATGACCATAACCAGATAATTACAGAGCTGTGGGTGATGATGTCATGACAGTATGTGTTGTGCAGATTCCTTTTAACGTGTTTGTGTTTCAGCTGATATCTGACCAGCAGGACGAACAATTGGAACTCGTGTCAGGAACAATCGGAGTCTTGAAGAACATGTCAGAGCGAATTGGGATGGAGCTGGACGAACAGTCTGTGTAAGAACCATGTTCAGATTCACGTCAGAGGTTCATCTGCTCCGACTTGTTAACTGAAGTATTTTCGTGTTCTGACCGCTGACCCTGTTGAGTGTCAGTTTGAGGACGTTACAACAGCTACAAGGCACCTCGTAGCGCCTTATAGTGGTGGCCCTGGTGCTACTGCCACCGTCAGGCCTGTTTTTAATGAATTCTATTAATGTGTGACGAAACATACAACGCAGGGCTGGGCAATTAACCGAAAATGTATCAAAACTAACATTTATAACCTGACTTATTCTTGCTCATGTTGCTAATTCAGTTAATGCTTTCCACAATAATTGCATTCACAAACTGTTGTGTTTCCGCTACGTACGTTTTTCAGTGGTGGCCTGTGTACCTTGTACTGTGCCATAAAATAACATCAAAATAATCGTAATTGAGGTAAAAGTCTGAAATAATTGGAAAATATATTTGAAGTCAAATCGCGCAGCCCAAATACAAAGTAAAAATTAACACAGAAATTTAAGTCGTCTTAGATTCATGTAATTTCATCACTGTAGATGTGACTGTGTTTCCAGCAATGCTCGCAACACAACTTCACTAATATAACAACATCATGGGGGTATTCCATCAAAGTGGCTAAACGCTTATCCGTGCTTACTTTTCTGGCTTATTTAAGTGAAAGATCTGTTCTATGACTCTGGTTAATTCCTGCTCAGTTGCCATGGTAACTTATGCTTCAGGGGCCTGTACTACAAAGCGAGTTCAGGATATCGTTCCAATATCCAGGTGAACTTAACCTGACAAATGCAGTCAGGCTAAGTGGTCACACAAAGCTGGTTATCAACTCGATACACGCACTGTCTGCACTGACTCTGAGGACACACACAGACTCTGTGGACACACACACACTGACTCTGAGGATATACACACACACACACACACACACACACACACACACTGACTCTGAGGACACACACAGACTCTGTGGATATACACACACACACACACACACACACACACACACACACACTGACTCTGAGGACACACACACACTTTCTAGATCTTTCAGAAACTCATCAGAGGAGCTCAAAGGACCTTGTGGGTCTCTGAAGACCCTGGTCCTCCTCAGAGACTCGAACAATCCACACCAGCTCCACGGATCCTCTAAGAACATGATGTCACGGTTCAAGGGAAGGGATTGGTCAGTGGGCGGAGCTTTAGACTGTTTGATCTCTGATCTCCAACTTAACCTGGAGCAGGTCAGCTGCTCAGCGTAAGTTACCATGGTGATTTACCTGATAACAACTTAACGGGCTTCATAGGACTCATGTTACCTGATAACCACAAATCCTGCTTTGTAGTCCAGCCCCTAGTAATCAAGCATCACAACAACATTAATAAAAAAACAATGAACTAGTGTAAACTGGGTAAAAGTAGATAGATTTGCAGAAAGTGTAAAAGTGTTTTGTTCTCGTCCCTGCAGGATGTTGGATGACTTCGGTCATGAGATGGACAACACTCATTCCAGACTTGACAACGTCATGAAGAAACTGGCCAAAGTGTCTCACATGACCAGTGGTAATCTGACCAGCAACACATGATCTCACGTCTCTGTTTCTATTGGAGCAGCAACAATAGAAAATAACTAAAGTACCAAAGTTTCATTAGAAATCTGATTAATTCTGTGTGTTTCAAATCTTATTGGTATTGATCAGGTATAAAAAACACTGGAGTTAAAATCAATAACTCATCTTTAATATGCCAAGTTTCTAGTTAACTATAGATAAACTAGGATTTTAGTTATCTAGTTTTGTAGAGTTGGATGTGTTGACTGAAAACGTTCTGTATCTCTACAGATCGGTGGTTGTATGTAGTTATTGATATAGAGTTTAGTTATAGTTGTGAATAGTTATAATTAGTTATGTTTTATGTTACAATTATAGTTATTGTATTAAAGTTATAGTTTAAAGTCATAGTTAAAATTGGTTGTAAATGAAATACTTTCAGTTATTTCTAGTTTGAGATAATCATGTTAGTTAATTAAAGAAATTGTTATTTATATATATTAGTTATAGTTATTAGTTATCATTAGTTATTATTATACATTATAGTTAGTTGTAGATTCAATTAATGACTAATTTTTATAGTTAATGCTAACTGTAGTTATAATTAGCTATAAAAATTAGTTATAGCTAGGTATGGTTAGTTATTGTTAGTCATAATGACACGTTTATAAGTCACTGTAGGAAATTATTGTTAGATATAAAAATAACTGCTTTCAGACATGCACCTCCTCCGGAATATCTCTGCACTTTCTCGTGCATTAAAGCAAATGTGTGAGTGAGAGCCTGGAGTTTCTGAGGACTTCCTCCTCCTGAGCTCCTGCATAAAGTCTAAATCCAGGAGCAGTGTGAACACAGCAGAGGATCCTCCACTGATTCACTGAGTGAGTGGGGGGGGGGGGGGGGGGGCTTCTAACACGGGACACAAACGTGAAGAAACTAAAACAAATGTCTCTGGTGAAGAAGTGCTGACACACGATGAAGACATAGACGAAGATGTGAAGAGAGTTTGTGGTGATCAGAGCTGACGACGGTGTCAGGTGATGTAAACATGATCACATGACCTCTGCAGCAGAGGTAACACGTCACTTCCTGTCTCTGTCTGCTGCTCCACCTCTCACCTGAACCATGAGGAGGATCTGAGCAGAAAACCTGCTGCTGTGTTGTTCAGCTGTGAAACACAAACTCTGGAGAAGCTCTGGAGACGATTCTCTGGATTTGACCTGGAGTCTGAAAACAGCTTATTACTAGTTGTAGTTGTAATATGTTATAGTTAGTTATATGTATTTTTAATGAGATAGTAATTAAGTCTTTGTGTCTCTACAGATCGTCGTCAGTGGTGTGCTATCGGAGTGTTGCTCGCCATCCTCTTTGTCGTCCTCCTCCTCTTCTTCATCCTCTGATTTCAGTTCCAAATTCATCTAAGTCCTGTTTCTACTGGACTCTACACGGGTCACTACTGGACTAGGGTTGGGTACCGTTCACATTAGAGCCAGTACTGGTCCCTGTACCTGGAAGTCTGTACTGGTACCCATTGGTACTTCTTTCGGTACTTTACTCTCACTGTATAACTTTTCCTGCAAAGAGAATTTCGTGTTGCCTCCGCCTCGCGACATAATTCCACTACAAACGCTTATAGAGAAAATGTTTGTCCTGGGTTCCAATTCACCACTATAAGCAATTGATTACTATAAAAGTTGTTTAGCTTCTGTATGATGGACCCAGAACCTGAGGGAAAGGTAGCGACACACACACACACACACACACACACACACACACACACACACACACACACACACACACACACACACACACACACACACACACACACACACACACACACACACACACACACACACACACACACACACACACAGTGTATAAACTCAGTCTGGGTAAAAACAACAGACTTTGTAAACTTAGTAAATGTATGTAGATCCGAAGGAGATGGTGTCGCTCTGTTTGGTTTGATGTGGTTGGTGCAGAGCTCAGTGTGAATGATGGAGACACGGAGAGGAGCAGTAAATTACTGACAGTGCCGCTAAAAACTGCACCATTGACTGAGCTTGGCTTTGTTCAGGGGTGAGTCACATGGTCTCTCTCTCTTTATTTAACCTATACTCTTTCTTTCACTCATGTAGAGACACTCTCTCACCCAGATGCGCTCAGAGGTACCGAAATTTGGCACCAATTGATTAACGTGAATCAGTACCGGGTAGTACAGAGATCCGTACCCAACCCTACTCTATACTTGTCTCTGCTGGTCTCCACTAGTTTGAACTGGCCTCTACTGGACTCTTCTGTTCTCTTTAATGCCAGTTTGTTGAGTTTGAAATTGTTAGTCTGAAAACAAAGTGTTAACACTAAAACTGTCTGTTGTTGTTTACAGTTTGATTTTGTTGATTTTAAGTGACTGAAACATTTTATTTGTATCACAACGGTTTATTTCAATTTACTTTATATAATTTTATTTAATTTAATTTTTCCTGTAAAGTATTGATCAACACACTCCAGTTTATTGACTTTTCTAATGTTAAATGAAACCATGCACTTCTTGCAGCTCCTTCACAATAAAAGCCCTCAGGGAATCATTGGAAGGCTTTTATTGTGAATGAGCCCTTAAGGTTTGAATAAAATGCTGAAATGAGGTGAACAGGTGCATTGGAACTTTGTGTGGAACAAGAACATTGTTCCACACAAAGTTCAGATTACACAGTGGCTTTTGGGGAGCCCTATTTTCTGGTGAAGTCCAGTACTTGACATGTCACATGGTAACAGTGAAAATAATCCTACTGTTATTACTAGAGGCAGTTAATATCGTCAATAACATTTCAAACAGACTCAATAACAACGTAAGATTTAAGGAATTCATTTAATTGCCTAATCAGAGCAAACAAAAACCAAATCATTAAAGTAGGAGGTTACAACTTTGTGCTTCTCATACACACTCCTTCAGGAACAATGCATCACCTGAACAAAAACTGCTGAGCATTATTTAGCAAACTTGTTTTTAACTACTACAAAATAAAATCTCTGTCTGTCCCTCTGTGTTGTTGACTGTCCCTTAACTCTCCTGACATTTCACTTCTGTCTGTGGATTCCAACAAAAAACAGAAAAGGTCCAAAAGAAGAGCGAAGAGCCATGTTTTCCTGTTTTCCACTCAGTCCATTGCTTCCTTGACCAATTGAAGGTTAATGATGCATCACCAAGTTCAGATCCAGGTTCAGACCCTGGTTCAGAGGCAGATTCAGGCCCAGGTTCAGAACCTGGTTCACTGCTGTTTTGTTCATATATTTTTTGGCGCTTTTAAGCTTCTCAGAAGGTTTTCAGAGGAGCTTGTGTTAGTTATTCGAAGCCTGGTTCCACATCATCAGGTTTATGGTACAAGTGGCAGGAAACTCAGCTTTCTGTTTCCTGTGTGAATAAAGGTCATCAAACAATGACTCATCATAAACACTCCCCTAACCCTAACCCTTTTTATTCTGTTTAAAGTTAAAGTTGCTGACTCATCATAAATAAATAAAACTTGTTCTTTAATAATCAGCAGTTTCCGTCTTGTTTAGTTTCAGGTTCATTTGAAATGATGGTGATGATGAAGATGTCAGAATATCAGAAGATTTTATTGTATTTAAAGTTAAACTGATTGATCAGTGATCAGTTGTCATTGATTTTTAGAATCACAGTTTAAAAACTGTAAAGTTCTAATAACCTGCTATTAAAGAACAGGAAGCACAACTGATGTCTTTAATCAACATTAACATTAATTAGCATAAAATATTGTTAATTAACATGTAATAACATCAAATAATGTAACATAACACGTAACGTTAATTAATATAAACAATGAATTGAAAATCACTTAGGGTTAGGGTTAAGTTTTCAAACTGAAGCTGAACTTTATTTTTTCTCTTTGAACTTAGTTATAATTTTTTGTTTAGATTTTTGTTCTGAGAGTCTTAATCAAAATAAACTGTGAACGGCATCATCAGGTTCGGTGTTCTGATTGGACCAGGTGCCACAGGTGTGCTTTGGTAAAGAAGCTGAGTTCAGGTGCTGTAGTTCAGTTGTAGTAATGTAGGTGGCGCTGCCATCGCCTCCAAATTGTCCTCACGTGTTGGAGGACCCGAACAGTTGCAGACAGGTTCATGGTGAACAGGTGGGTAACCTGATCCAGATTGAGACACGCCACCTTCTCCACGTTCACTTCCAGGATCTCATCTTTGACCGAAAGGAGGCCTCCATGTCACCCACGTAAACACCTGCAGAACACGTTAATACACAGGTAATAATGTTTTCTGTATAGTTTCTGCAGATGAAAATTAGTCTAAAAGACTAACTCTGGTACATTAAGAACCATTGTGCTCATATTAATTAATGTACACTGTCCCTAAAAATAAAAAATAAATACCTACACCGTCAATACAGTGTTATTAAACTGTTGTTACATTGTTGTAGTGTTTTAAGTACCCGAGTCACGGCATCCTCATCTTTGGCTGATGATGAATCCGTTCGTCGGTTCCTTGGTCGATTCAGTTCAAACAGAAACGTTCCATCAGAATTGACATCAAGAACTCGACCGACAGAACGTAAAGAACATGGACGATCGACTTCCTCGATGCTCAAACATTGCTGCAGGAACCTGAGAGTGAAACTGAAGTTGTGATTGGCTGTCACAGTATTACTCCAACATGATTGGTTGTCTCTTTGGAACCAGGAAGTGACATCACTTGTGTCCCCTGCTCAGCATGTGACGTGCAGGTAAATTCAGTTTCACTCATCTACATTTCATTGGTCAGTAGTTGAACTGTTGAAGTAAACTTGCTGCATTGGTTGCGATGGTGGTCTTCTGTAACTACCATAGTGATACCAACTTTTCTGGCTTCATGGTTATGGCCTCTGAAGAATTGATCTTTAAACAGGTGAGTTATGTGTCGGCAGCTGGTCTGTAGTCACGACCTCTCTTCTTCTGGTCGGAGACAACACTCTGAACTGACAACACCTTCCTTAACTGGAAGAAGGGCGACCCCTGCTGGACAGACATGAAACATGATGTTCAAAGAACAAGAAGTAGAACAAGGAAACCTGATAATTGAGGATTTTCTCACCACACTCAGTGACTGAGATGACGGACATTTCTTCAGCAAACTGGAGGGGGCGGGGTCTAATGCTGAGGGGCAGGACCTGATGCTGTGTCGATCCAGGCTGCTACTTCGAGTTCTGCTGAGTCTGACGCTGGATAGAAGACGACGCAGAGAAAGCCGAGAAGGTTCTTCTCTGCTGCTGAATCTGAAAGTCACAGATGTTAATAACTACGTCTCCATCAACACTAACACACCTGATCACACACGTCACGTGACCGTTCACGTACACTGGTCATGTGATGTAAACATGATGTAGATTGTAGAACAGTGATGGTGAAAAGTAAGAGCAGGGATTTCTTTTCTTGGAGAGACGACGAGGTGGAACTGTTACTGACAGGAAGTGTTAGCGGCGCCTTGTATTCACTGCTTGTAGTCGAGTCATGTGACTGATAAGAACCGATCAAGAAGAGAATATGTTCACCAGCAATTCGTATTTTAATTTTAGGTCATTTTAACCAAGGCAAACTGGAACTATCTCTACCTGGATTTGAACAATATGTAACATGCGGTACACAGGGCAACACCATTTCAGATAAATGCTATGGAAACATCAAAAATACATACACTGCAAAACCAAAGCTCCCTCTGTCCAATTCTGACCATAATATTGTTCAGCTAAATCCAACCTACAAGATTGTTCTTAAAAGGAGTGAGCCACAAACCAAGATGGTGACTGTATGGGATAGAGACAGTACAGAGACGCTCAAAGGATCCTCCGTCTGCACAGACTGGGACACATTTCTGAACCTGGACATTGATGTGGCAACTTGTTACCAAAAAGGACACAGTGTACCTCAACAATAAGCCGTACATGACTAAGAGTGTTAAGGACTGTATCGACAGGAAAAAGATAGATTTTAAATATAATGATGGAGCAGGTGTGAAAGTAGTTTTAAAGGAACCCAACCAGCTGCCGAGGACATCATAAGGACATTATGAGCAGAATTTCATGTCTATGAACTCTATGAAGGCAATTACTAACATGAACACAACTGAAAAGCGCCTCGTCACTGTTGATGATCTGGAAAAAGCTCACAAACACAATCATTTTTTTCTTAGGGTTGAACAATATGATTTTCATCATGTATGTAACAACAAATTGGAAGGCTAGCCCACCCAGCTGGTACCAGTCCAGCCTCCAAACCATAGACTGTATACCACCCCCGCTCCCCCATGCCCCATTTTCCAGCAGCCAATGGATACACACACTGTCCCTGCCCTCTGGAAACAATCAATCAAAGTTCCAATAACTAAGAAACTGTGTCCAACTGTTAACAATGACTTTAGATCTCTGACTTCAATTGTTATGACTTCAAGCACTTGGAACACCCCATACAGATTTTATTAGTTCGTATTTTAGTTCAGCTTTTAATACAGCCTCATCTGCTCATTTCAAAAGACAATCATTTTTTAACCAATCAACGTCAACATTTCAGTCCACAACACCCTCTCAGAACCCACATGAATCAGCACAGGTGCCCCACAGGGTTGTGTTAGCTGGCAGCACTTGATTGTTGTTTTTAATGTAATTGTGTGATTGTTATTCTTACTGTTACTGTGCAGGCATTTATCTGTGCAGCACTGAGTCCAAGATATTTTCCCCTACAGGGACAATAAAGTATATCGTATCGTATCTGTGTCATCATTTACAAAATCTCAGTTACTGTTCGTCCAGACTAAAACACAAACCCAGAGTTTTCCAACTAAAACAAGACCAGTTTACACAAGTCTCTGATTTAGAGTCTGGAAAACTCCTTCGGGTGTAACCATAGCAACAGTGATGAATTTCAGTGTAGTATATATCTGTGAAGATTCTCAGTCATCAGGTCACGCTAACTTCAGGAGTTGTAGATGTGAACAACTCCTGAATAAACACTGAAAACTACAGGATTGTGATGGGATTTGATCCTTCCTACTTCCTGTTCCCTGACCAATCACTGCATGCTCAGCTCCCTGACGTCAGATGCTCATCTGGAGGACTGGGCTGACATCAGTCTGACTGGTTCTGTATTCTTGATAAGGTCTCAGCTTTGAACGTGACCTCAATGATGCTACACTGTGGTTTCCATGGTGATATGTGAGGTGTTAGGGGCGTCGTACAGACTCACTGTTCAGGAAGTGAAGTGTAGAGCTTTGTTCTTATTGCCTGGTTGACCTGTCCATCACTGCTGCTCTCTGGGATGGGTGGAGCTGGTCTCTCAGCTGTGATCAAATCAGAAGATGAGATTTTAGTGAGATTTTATCTCAACAATAGTAAAATGATTAAATGATATATAATATATATATATATATATATATATATATATATATATATATTATTGATCTATTGGGATAGTACAGTGCTATGAACTCTTTGATATATGATTATATATATAGATAATATATAATCTGAATATAGTATGTAAACTTTTTTTCTGTAAACGGATTATATTTAAATGTATTACATATAAACTGATTATTTTTAAACTGATTATATTTAAACTAACTAAATGTCAACCGATTTTTTATATGAACTGAATATATATAAACTGATTATATGCATACATATATAATACATTTTGTGTATATATATATATTATTTATGAACTGATATTATGTAAACTTATTATATATAAATTGATTATATGTAAGCTGATTATATCAGACCAGTTTTATATAAATTGAGTATATACACTGTATTATGATATAATGTAAATACTCTGACCTGTTGCGTCTGAGCTTGTCCCTGAAGAAGAGGAAGAAGAAGAGTTCTTCATTCTTCGAATCCCTCCTCCCTCCTCCACCTCCACACAGGGACTCTGGTCTCTCAGTTCTGCCACAGATTGGAGCTCTTTGTTGGGCTCGACTCTCTCTGGTCTCCCCTGAGTATCCTGGTCGTGGTTCAGATCCTGTTCTTCCTCTGAACCGTTGAGCCTGACACTCTGTGACGTCATCACTGATATCACAAGAGGAGGAGAGGACGGGGAGGGACATATGAAGGCAGGCGTGGTCAGTTGGTCAGGAGCATAAGGGTTGATTGGCAGGTCTGTGGTGGGTTTGCATTCATTGGTTCTACTCCTCATCTGAATGTTGGAGACATGCTCAGCCCCGCCCCCTCCCCAGGAGGATTTGTTCTGAGGTGTGACAGGGCCAATGTAGGTCTCTCTGATTGGCTCAGTCCTCAGGTTCACATGGGGCCGACACAGGCTCCGTCCCCTGTCATCAGGTACAGGTGGCCCCGTCTGACCACTGACGTACAGGTTCAGATTCAATCTGGAGACCAAGACACCCGTCCCCTGCTGCCCCGCCCATCTTCTCTGCTGCTGTCTTTCCTGGTAACGAGACTCCACCTCTGTTGCCGTCTCATCTTCGAATCTCAGACGATGAGTCGAAGACGCTGGGCGTCGCCTCATTGACCCCACAGCTGATTTACTGCTGGACAAGTCACTCTGGTGTCCTGAGTGAGAGGCCACGCCTTCCAACCTCACCTGGATGACAGGACAGTTCCTGACCCCCGACCTGCGGACAGAGATCAGTCGCGTGACGTCAGTTAAAACATTTTTAATCTGAAGCTTTTATAACAAATGTAAACAGATGTGTTTTTATATTTTTTTATTTAAACATGACGAAACATGAAAAAACACAACAAAACATGATGAAACACAACGAGACACGGTGTGTGTTACTCACTGTGTGTGTGAATGTGTGTTTGTCACAGTGTGTGTGTATGTGGCGCCGTGCTAGGTGGCAGCCTGTTACAGCAGCTCCTGTTATTTTTTTCTTATTGTGGCAATGGCTACATGTTGGTTTGCAACTTTTTTATTTTTATTCTTCAATCATGTCACACTGGACAAAACTTTACCTTCATTTCATCAGTATGTTAACTACCCACAAGAGACAGTAAAACACTTGACCTTCTGTATGCAAATGCTCTGGATGCATACAATGCCACTGCCCTCTTGTATGTCCCTCTTGTCCAGCGGCAACCTGCATCCACAGGGACTGTGAGGAGGTGGACTCAGGAGGCCACTGAGGCACTGCAGGATTGCTTTGAGTCCACTGACTGGTATGTGCTCTGTGAGCCACATGAGGAAGACATCAACAACATGACAGCATCACAGAATACATTAAATTCCTCGAACAAACCACCTTGAAGACCCGGACTGAACGCTGCTATCCTAACTACAAGCCATGGATCACCACTGAGCTGAAAGTTCTTCTCAACATAAGAAGTAAAATTTGTTCTTCAACAGGTATTCTGGGAAAGGATGTTGTCACAGGGGAGGATTACGAGTAACTAGGCGTCCACATCGACAATGGACTGAAGTGGAAAACCAACACCGATGCTGTATATAAGAGAGGGATGAGCAGACTGTATTTCCTGAGGGAGCTGAGATCTTACAACGTAAGATGTTGTCAATCTTCTATCAGTCTGTTGTAGCCAGTGCACTGTACTTTGCTGTGGTCTGCTGGGGAGCAGCATCGGAGCCAGTGAAATCAACAGACTCAACAAGCTGATTAAGAAGGCTGGCTCCGTCATTGGCTGCAAACCAGACTCTTTTGAAGTGGTGGTGGCAAGGAGGGCTTTGGACAAACTGTTATCCATCATGGACAACCACGAGCACCCTTCCCCACCTAGTGGACAGACCAAACCAAAACTCTTGGATTACTTAGAATTTATTTTATTTTTTGCACAAATCATATTATATACATTTTTACTGCACATTTTAGAGTCATATTTATTTATTTTTGTCATGTTTCAAACAAATACTGCAATATTGTACGCTTGTCTCTTTTGTCGTCTCTTGTATTTAGCCTTTTGTTCTTTGCTCTTTGTGAAATGTCCTTGACCTGCTGCTGTGATACAATAACTTCCCAAATTGGGATCAATAAAGTACATCTATCTATCTATTTATTACTCACAGTGTGTGTGTGTGTGTGTGTGTTACTCACAGTGTGTGTGTTACTCACAGTTTGTGTGTGTGTGTGTTACTCACAGTGTGTGTGTGTCGGGGGTCAGCAGGTTGTGGTCTCCTCTCAGAGGAACACAGCGACGCTTCATACAAGCTCCTTCCTCACAATACTGCTGCCACGGCAACTGAGCTGACACAGTGTCTGATCACACACACACACACACACTCACACACATCTCATGGTGGGGGAGGGAAGAGAGTCAGGGCAGCTCTGATTGGCTGCTGTGACAGAGGAAGGAGGATTAAACAGAGCAGCTTGTCAACATTAATCTGACAAGTGTTTACCTCAGCATAGTATGTGTGTGAGCACACACACACACACACACACACACACACACACACACAGTAACACACACATTTAACCATATTAACTGGATAAAACCCAGAGAACCAGACTCAACCTCTGACTTGACCGGTTGGGGAACATTCCCAACATAAAGTCCCAACATTGAATTCACTCAGAAGGTTGAGAAGAACAGAGAAGAACAGACCAGCAACAGACAGAGAAAAACCAAGTTATTAATATTAGACATCATCATCAATGATCTGAGCTTTAAGTTTGACAATCAGTTTCTTTAATCTCTATTAAAGGCCTCACTGACTCAATGAAAGAGTTTAGGTCTGAGAAATGATCTTCTACATTCACTAGTCTGGATCCTTTGGTTTTCTGTAGGAACGTTTCAATGTCTGCAGCAGAGTATTGTCTCTTCTGGATGTTTTCTTTTCTGAGACATTTTTGACAGATCTGATCTGATTTTCACTTTCAGGCTCATTAATCACTTCATCCTCTTTGTTTTCTGTCTATTTGTCTGTTTATGGTGTAACCTAACCCTGCTGGGCCCCTGTGGTGGCAGCAGTGGATTGCCTTTGAATGTCTAAAAGGCCACTGGAGGTGCCATGCCAAGGTTTGTGATATGGACATTTCTGTAATGCCTAATATTGTTGCTGCTTGCTGTCTAATGCACAATGTTTAGAGGACAGCCATTTTGGCTGAGTGGAACACTGCTGCAGCAACTGACCTCCTGCAAGAGCATGATACAGAGACCCCCCCAGACATGTTGCTCACAACGCATAAGAGAAGCAATTCTGAGCATTCTTTAAAAAACCCTGATTTAAACTGAACCTCTTCTGTGGTAACTGTTTGCTGTAGTTGGTTGTTTTTCAATTGAATAGTGTTCAAGCTCTGTGCTTCGGGTCTATTACCTTGACAATCACAAGTGTTGTGTAAATCAGGTAACATGTGATGAATCAATAATGAACATGAGTCATGTAATCCCATTGTGAAAAGATTTTTAACATTCTACTGACATGTTGACATTCACCTATTTTTGATGTTTTATTTTGCTTGAAAATGTGTCTTGGGCTTTATGATTTCATATTGATTTATTATGCTTTATAAATAAAACTCCCTTGCTTTGTCGTTGATTGTTCCATCTTTTAACAAATACCTAGTGTCTGGGGTTTTGAAAAAAGAGCAGACCCACGGCCAGGATGATGTGTTGTTCTCAAAGAGTGGTAGAAGGGGAAGGTTGTTTTGTGAACAGATTCGTGTTCAGCATTAATGTTGTTGAAGTAATTTTCATATAACAGTAAGATTGAGATCATAAGATATGAGAGACTCAGATTTCAAAATATGAATATTTTTGACAACATTTATGTGGATACCAGCACACAGAGGAATAAAGAGCAATGAAGGTGGATTTATTATCTAAGAACTGAATCATGAAGAAGTCATAGACATTTGACTCAGTAAATATGAAGCAAAAACAATAAGGAAACATGATCAAAGAATAGCAGCTGGATGCAGCTCACACAGGAAACAGCTTTCCAGGAAGTGAGGAAACAACAAGAAGCAGAACATGGTGACTATAGGCCGAGGACACACTAGACTCAACAATACACTTAATGAACACATCCTACAGGATGGTCACTGACAAACAGAGGAGTCAGTGGAGCCTGTGATGCTTCACTGTGATACGTATGTTAGAGAAGGAGAAAAGATAAAGAGGGAAACTACAAACATGGAGAATGTTTATCAGTGGAACTCATTTATTATAGATTATTATATTTATTTATCTGAGGGAGAGAAAATAATTTAATATGACCCAGATAACTCTGAGTCCAAAACAGTAGGTGGCAGTAAATGCTCCTTAACGTCGGCTGCCACCCGCCAAAGAACCGTACGAAGAAGAAGAAGAAGAAGAAGAAGAAGAAGAAGAAGAAGAACCGCGTGTGCGGGTTTGTTGTTGTTGGAGACAGCATGGCGGCTCCTCTGGAGGTGGTAGTGACCAGTGACTCCGGCTCTCAGCTGTGGAACAGCACTGTGTTCGACCTCTACAGCGGCTCCAGCCTGCTCTCATACCGGGGAGGGAACAGCTCGGCCCGGACTCTGTCGCTGCTCCGCGGCGAGTTCCTGCTCTCCGCCCAGCTCGGAAAGAACTTCATCAACGTCTGGGAGATCCAGAGGAAGGTACGAGCCACCCGGACTCACTCCGACTCACCCGGACTCATCGGGACTCACTCCGACTCACTCGGTCCTCTGCTGGGAAGCTCAGACCAAACCCTGTTCATAAAAACGTCATTTAAAAAACAGTAACCTAAAAACAGACTCATGTGACAAATACAATGAAACATCAGCTGTTGAAGAAAAACCTGCTGAACCTCAGTGAAGCTCATTTTAAAGTGATGTGAACAACTTTATTTTGAAACGCTCCTGCTGCAGATGGAGGTTGTGCTAAAATAGAATAAATAAAAGTTAGAGGTCACATGATAAACACTGTGTGTGTGTGTGTGTGTGTGTGTGTGTGTGTGTGTGTGTGTGTGTGTGTGTGTGTGTGTGTGTGTTTTGCAGGATCAGCTGCAGCAAAAGATTGTTTGTCCAGGTGTGGTCACCTGTGTGACAGCTTCACCTGATGGACTCTTCCTCGCTGCTGGAGTCGCGGAGGCCATTTACCTGTGGGAGGTGTCTTCTTCATGCTTTTCTTTTTTGGAATTAAAAATTTGACAGCCTCTGGTTTGTTTCTATGGCAACCCGTCTGTGTCCTGCAGATTCAAACTCACTCTCTCTGATTGGTTCAGGTGTGCACAGGTAAACTGCTGTCTGTCCTCAGTCGTCACTATCAGGATGTCACCTGTCTGAAGTTCACTGACGATAGCAGCCATTTTATTTCTGGAGGAAAAGACAACCTGGCTCTTGTGTGGAGTCTGTGCAGGTAACTCACCTTAACTCACCTGATTTCACACCTGAGCGAACTGAGCTGGCCCAATCACATCTTTAAACGCCTCCCCTTTGGGCTCTGTGATATCTGAAGTTTAACTGACTTGGTTTTATAATGTGAAGCATTCCCTTCATTTTTTTAAACAGTGTATTATGTATTTCCTTTTGAAGTTTGAGAACAAACAATCTTATAGGCCAGGAGGGAGACCTGGCACCTGTAAACAAACCAAAATACTAAAGTCAACCTGTCACAAAATGCATTACCGCATTCATGTGAGCAATCACTCGATAGCAGAGGGACTTTTAGTGTTTTGTATATTGTTTATTGTCACCATGGTTCAGGTGACTGTTATAAATTTTAACTAATCTAAAAACTGAAGGAAGTTTAGATTGATTATTTGATATTTTCATGTTGACACTTGAAATGTTCCATGTTTTTAACTCAGACTGTTAATATTATGTAAACACTCCCGGAATCTTGTGTCTTCTGAAGCAGGTTTTAATCTGAAAACTGTTTTTTATTTCAGTGTGATACAGCTGGATTTAAACCACACCCCAGATCCTCGTCATGTCCTGTCTCGTCACTCTCTACCAATCACAGACCTGCACTGCGGCCTGATGGGCCCTCAGGCCAGAGTCGCCACTGCCTCCTTAGACCAGACTGTCAAGGTAAGACTGTAACACCTGCACTGGTATGACAGATGCTATGTTTAACCTGGATAGTAGAAGTTCTATAGTACTAGTTCTATAGCACCAAACTACAACACACATCATGTCAAGGTTCTTTATTTAGTCAGAATTTTACAGAAACCCAACTGTTTCCACAGCAAGCATTACGGATATAGATGAAACAGACAAAACAGAGAAGTACCACCGGAAATCTTAGGGGGGGCAGTGTAGCAAATAGTGACAGGGCACGAGGAAGGTAACTCTAACCTATTTTCAAAGTGGTGGAAACTTTGTTAATTGATCAGAAAATACAGGATCTATATCATAAGGTAATGATATTTTTACTATCATTACCTTCTCCATCATCGCCATGTTTGTTCTTGCATGGCTCCAGACTAACTTTTTACATTGGTTACACTGGTGCAACAATTTTTTTCATTTAGGTGCACCAGCACAAAGAGTTGGTACTTTTTAAGTGTACCGGCCAAATTACGACGGTACTACCGGGTACTGATTCACGTTTAATCAATCGGTGCCAAATTTTGGTACCTGTGAGAGAGTCTGTTTACGTGAGTGTAGGGCTGGGCGATAATACGATAGATAATTATTGCAATATAACTTTTCCCCTATAGAAATTGAAGACACGTCGAGATAACTTCAATAGAACTCGTCCCATCCATGTTTTGGGGCTATCTGTTCTGGGAGTGAGACGGCCCCCCCCTCTCTCACACACACACACACACACAGAGATGAAGCAGAGATGAGAGTTCAGTAACATGAACAGTGGCGACAAAAAGTGTAAATACAGGGTTTCCACGACCGTCCAGCAGTGCAAAACGATCAACGCCACTCTTCATCCTCAGCTGTTTGTCCTCAACTGTTTGTCATGTGTCCCCTCAGTTAAAGCTGAGAACATATATATGTGTGAAACGTCTGTTTTTGTTTAGTGAGAATGAATTAGCTATTTATCGGCTGTTAATCAATAGTTTAACGTTGGTTTACCTGCTTTTGTTCTGTGGCAGCCATGTTAAATGAAACAACCTGATGATCTGACAGTTGTTTACATGTGTTTTTCTGTTTATGCAGATGTGGGAGCTGTCCTCAGGTGAGCTGCTCCTGTCCATTCTGTTTGATGTGGAGATCATGTCTGTGACCTTTGACCCCTGCGAGTACTTCCTGTTCTGTGGAGGAACGGATGGAAACATTTTCCAGGTGTCTCTGTGCAGCCAGGTGACTCGACTCATAACATTGTCTGTCACACCCTAGAGCTGTTATCATACCTCATAAGATCTAAATAAATTACATCTTAACATTTTAAAGTTGAAATGTTCTGTCATATAGCATCATCACATGTTGGTGTGTCTGTTACGTGTTCTTTCATTGGAGATTTTGGACCCTCATCCTGTGAATGTGATATATCAGAACTGCCTTGGGGGAAATTCATTACATCTGGTCAAATTCACGTTGACTCATAGATGATCTGGTTAGACTTTGGTGTTCAAAGGTGACCTCTCAAACATGTGTTTTGCCTAGTGAATGTAATATCTCAGGAACATCTCAAGGGAATTCTTTCAAATTTGGTGCACACTTGGACTCACTGATTAACTGATTTGATTTTGGTGGCCAAAGATCAAGGTCTTGAATGAAGACCAACTTGAGGGAATTTCTTCAACTTTTGATCAGTTGTGACTTGGACATAAAGATGAAGTGATTACATGTCATTGGTCAAAGGTAGCTGTGACATTTTATGAATCTGGTAGAAAAATACGAGGAGGTATGTACATGGAAACTGCACCGGTGGGCTGAGGCATACAACTTCAGTGTGTTAATTCTACCTATAGTTTAAAACAAATTTTCTGCTGAGGGTTGAAGGTCAGAATGAAGTTCAAACTGAAACAGTTGAAAGCTCTGAAACAAGTGTGTAAGTCGACTTTGAGTTTAAATTGTTTGTATAAAAATAATTAAGATCTTAATTTAAGGGGCCCTGACCTGTAGTTTTTTACTCACAGCGATTGAAAAGTGTGACAGTAAACAGTCACGTGAGGACGATAGATTTCAATCAGTCAAATTATATTTTTAGTCTCATATTCGCATATCACAATTTGTGTCATAGATCTTAATAAGGTGCAACATCCTCTGTTCTTGACTGGTAAGAGACAGAGAGGTTTGACCAGTGGAGAGGAAACTGGTCAGACTGTTTACTACTGGTCTGATCAAACACTGATTAATCAATAGATCAACCAGCTGAGCTGCTGTCTCTGTTGTCAATAAAACTAACCCTGAACTGTTTGAATCCGTTTCAGAGTCTCAGTCGTGACAAATCGTTTCAGTCCGACAACGATGGAAACCAGGTCTTCAAAGGTCACAGGTGTGTGTGTGTGTGTGTGTGTGTGTGTGTGTGTGTGTGTGTGTGTGTGTGTGTGTGTGTGTGTGTGTGTGTGTGTGTGTGTGTGTGTGTGTGTGTGTGTGTGTGTGTGTGTGTGTGTGTGTGTGTGTGTTCATACAATGTATATAAAGCTTAAGTTTTGGATCAGTAATTATTATCTACCAGTGGCAGTATAGGGTATCTGATCAGAACAGTCTCCTCAGGAACTTGGTGACATGTCTCTCCGTGTCGATGGACGGGACACTCCTCGCCTCTGGGTCACATGATGAGACTGTCAGACTCTGGGATGTTCAGAGTAAACAGAGCATCCGCTGCCTTGCCCACAAAGGTAAGCCCCACCTATTATTATGACATGATGTCATTTGTGTCGCTGCTAACAGAACCGACGTGATCAAACAGCTGGAGCTCAACACTGGTAACACAAGATTAACCTGGGCTAGCCTCAACGTAGGTTAACTCCAGCCCGGGCTAACCCGGGTTGGCTTCAACCTGGGTTAAGTTGAACCTGGTTTGAAAAGCCTTTACTATAGAAGGCCTCCAGCTCCTTCTCAATAAAAGTACAGGACTCAACTTGTGATGACTTTAAAACTCTTGGGCCTAACCCTTAGTCTCAACTCACCTCTGATTGGTTGATAAAGATTAATCATTGATCAGTAACTTTCGGTTTCTGTGTTTTCTCTTGTGTCACTGGTGAATTTCAGATGAAAAACAGATCAGTGAAAAGGTTTAAAGTTACAAGACAATATTTATAAAGATTTTCTTGATGAATTTGAATTTAATGACTTTTCTTCTCTGCATTTGCTGCTGTTTTTTTCATGAATCCTCTGACCTCTTGTTTCTCTGGAGGAGATCCTACTTCTTCCTCTCATTCATACCAAGCGATCGTGGCCAACAGCAACATGACGAAGAAATGTCTCACAGTGATCATGACTGGCACTTCATAAATAACCAAATCCTGTCTGTGCTGAAGGTTGTCAGACTTCAAGCGCACCATCAGGAGCGATAGTCCCTCCTTTGGCTGGACCGATGGACTCATACCACGCCTCCGTCAATTTGTCAGACTCAGCTGCCAACGCCTCTGACAATGAAACCATCCAGAATGTTAAAGAAGCTTCATCCTCAGTGATGAAAAGATTTTTGTCAACAGATTTACCTGACATCACTTCCTGTCTTTGTTTAGGTCCAGTGACCAATGTCCTCATCACGGCGGCTCCAGCTAACATGTTCCTACCTGACAGTCGACCCGCTGTTCCTCTGCCACGCTTCAGCCGACACCTGCATGCCTCCGAGGGCGACGGCGGGGAATCAGGAGACGTTTGTGTCCGACTCGCTCCCTGCACACAGGTGAGTCAGCAGGTGCAGCCTCGCCCCGTTGACTGATACTGGACAGCTTCTTTATTCACGTGATCATTAAAATGTGATGATTTTTGAATAAGATCATCATTAAAGTCAGTGGATCTTTAAATTACATGATCATTAAATCAGAAGATCTTAAAATCATGTGATCATTAAAATCTTTCATTCTTTATTTTGAAAATATGTCTCATCTTTCTCTAATTTCTGTGCTTTTATTTTGGCGATTTCAGGGAGAGGAGGAGACATACCTGCAGAAAGCTGATAGGCTGAGCTCACTGATGGAAGCTGTGACTGACAAGGTGAGAGGCAGAGTGTTTCCTCTGTGGATCCTCAGAGTCCCACAATGCAAACAGTGACATTGGTAACTTACCTCAGATCAGGTTAAAAATCATTGATTATTTATTAGTTTAGAGTAAGAGAAGTATTACCAGAACCTTTACCCACTAACCCTGTCCCAGGATGTGTGGTCATCAGGTTAACTTTGTTAACTTCCAACTTCAGGCCAGCTGTTCTTCCTGGATTTAACAGCTGTAACTGCAGCTCTGCTGTCAGTCAAACTGTCCATGTCTGTGATTGGTCATATGCAGTAAACCCCGCCCCTTTTATGTGCACATGCTCACATCTTGATGAGGAAAACCTGAGTTAACTTAACGAGTTTAAACAAGCGTCATGTGACCACTGAGCCTGACTGTGATTGTTAGGTTACATTCAGCTGGAAAACTGAAATAAATCCTGGATATGTTGAACCTGCTTCGTAGTCCAGGCCCCCAAACTTCAGAATAAAGGTGCGTGTGTGTATTTGTTTCAGTCGGTGTTCGGTGACGGAGAAAACACAAAGGTTCGTGTCGCAGAGTTGGAAGAAGAAGTTCAGACTCTGAAGAAAATCAACAAAGATCTTTACGACTTCTCGAGTCAACTGATCACAAAACCCACATAAACACATACACTCGTACACACAAATGTGGATTTCTGTTTAAAAATAAAAACCTTTTTTTTCTTTCTGTTGTATTTCTTGTTGAGAGGTTTGAAGTAGTTGGTAGGGGTTAGGGTATCTTGTATCCCATTAACCTCCCCACACCATCCAGGGTTTTGGTTTATTAAATGAGCTCCATGACTCCCCCTGCTTCATCTGACGACTGGGCAGTTTAACTGGGGAGTCAAAGGCAATGCACTGGTCGACGCACCACATCATATTCAGAATCAGAAATACTTTATTGATCCCAGGGGGAAAAGCTCTCCACTCTCACGTATCCCCTTAGCTAGACTGGCTTTGTTAAAATGACTTCTTAGTTTTTGATAAGTAGGGGTTAGGGCCACGCCTCCCATAACGCACTGTGGTCCAGCCCTTATCGTTGTTAAAGTAGCCTATTTGTAGTTTTGTTTTATCAGTGTTTTTGGATGTGTGTAACCCTAACCCTTTATAGTCACACTCTTCATCAGATAACCCTAACCCTAGGTAAAAAGAAGGTAGAAACCTCAGAGAGACACGTGAGGATCCGTCTCCCAGGACAGACACAAGTGAAATAGATGCCACGTGAAACAGAACATCAGAAAGATCAGTATTTACAGCATTGATAAGAATAAACACTTTGTAGCATAATGGAAGGTAAATAATTGAGGAATTATTGTAAATAAAATATTTGAGGAGGGGGCGGCATAGCGCTGGTGCCCCATTGAGGCTAGGTCTAACCCATAGGGGTTGGAGTCCGACCTGCTACCCTGTGCTGCATGTCTTCCCCCACTCTCTGTCTGCACCCCTACACAGCTTACTGTCTGTCCTCTCCAAAAAAAATAATGTGTCCGAGGAGACATATTGTATATCAAGCAGTCTTGTTGTAATCATAGTCCATGGGTTAGGGTTAGGGGGGTTAGGGTTAGGGGGGTTAGGGTTAGGGTTGGGGTTGGGGTTCAGGGTTCTGGGTTTTGATTTAATTTGCGCTGGCCTACTGACCTGTTAGGTTTCATCCGGTTGGGCAGTTGGTTTTATGGCGGTTAAGGTTGGTGGTCAAGTTGGACAGGCTCCGCTCTCTCATCCCGGGGACCAGGGCAGGCAGAGCACGTCCTGCAAGGACCAAGGGGCAGAGGCAGAGGTG